>APFE030765158.1:0-87615 GCA_000404065.3 Pinus taeda
TGGGATCCATCATCAGGATTTTAGAATGATGATAAAAGAAGAGCTTCTTAGGGAATAAATAATAATGAGGAAGATCTGCAGCCCTTCTTGCTATCCTCACTCTAAATTTTTCGAGTAAAAGGATTTCACTCCAAGTATCCCCTCCGTACAGGGACAAGATTTTGGATTTAAGAGATCTGTGGTTTGCATCTTTTGAATCAGTGACCGGAGAATCCACAGTATGAACACTTTTATACCAACATTTCAAATCCCAAATGGGATCCATCATCAGGATTTTAGAATGATGATAAAAGAATAGCTTCTTAGGGAATAAATAATAATGAGGAAGATCTCCAGCCCTTCTTGCTATCCTCACTCTAAATTTTTCGAGTAAAAGGATTTCACTCCAAGTATCCCCTCCGTACAGGGACAAGATTTTGGATTTAAGAGATCTGTGGTTTGCATCTTTTGAATTAGTGACCGGAGAATCCACAATATGAACATTTTTATACCAACGTTTCAAATCCCAAATGGGATCCCATTTGGGATTTGAAACGTTGATATAAAAATGTTCATACTGTGGATTCTCCAGTCACTGATTCAAAATATGCAAACCACAGATCTCTTAAATCCAAAATCTTGTCCCTGTACGGAGGGGATACTTGGAGTGAAATCCTTTTACTCGAAAAATTTAGAGTGAGGATAGCAAGAAGGGCTACAGATCTTCCTCATTATTATTTATTCCCTAAGAAGCTCTTCTTTTATCATCATTCTAAAATCCTGATGATGGATCCCATTTGGGATTTGAAACATTGGTATAAAAATGTTCATACTGTGGATTCTCCGGTCACTGATTCAAAAGATGCAAACCACAGATCTCTTAAATCCAAAATCTTGTCCCTTTATGGAGGGGATACTTGGAGTGAAATCCTTTTACTCGAAAAATTTAGAGTGAGGATAGCAAGAAGGGCTGCAGATCTTCCTCATTATTATTTATTCCCTAAGAAGCTCTTCTTTTATCATCATTCTAAAATCCTGATGATGGATCCCATTTGGGATTTGAAACGTTGGTATACAAATGTTCATACTGTGGATTCTCCGGTCACTGATTCAAAAGAATCTTATGTTGTATTAATGAAGTATCATAAGTATTTAGATTAGCATAAGTCCGAGAAAAAACATCCTTATAATTTTGCAGTAACTTAAGATATTGAGCTTTGATCTCTGGGTCTAGAGATGTGCATACTTTAATGTTTTTGATATCTTCATCAGTTCCAATATTAATAGCTTCCATGTCGTCTTCTGAAGAAATGGATTGTGGGTTTTGGAAAACATCATTTTAATCGAATAATTTTTCTAAAGGAATGAGTCCCTTTGGAATAAAATTATTAGATAATTGAATAATGTTGTGATTAGCAATATGGGCTTTAAAATATGAAGTATCATTTCCTTCTGCATTTTCACTTATTTCAGTTCTATCATCATCAATTTGTAGAAATGAAAAATCATCTATTACCTGTAGAAACGATTTCAATTGTTCATCGTCTGTGAATATTTGCCAATGTTTCAGATTATCTGGGATAGACAACCTATATTTGACTTGTATCCGATAGAGTACATCAGTATGATCAAGAATTTTAAAAGAACTAGTAGAGACAACTAAGGCATCTGCATGAATATTCTGATCTCTAGGAATATGAGTCAAATTAAAAGCATCAAATAAGTTTTCAACTGAATCCCATACTTCATTCTGGTAGGACCTAAGTCTAGGGTGCTTGGTTTGGCAAACATTCTTTACTTTCTTAACAATAAGTTCAGAATTGGTAAAAACACTTAAGTTCTGAACTTTCAAGCTTTTGGCCAATTGCAATCCTAAAAGGAAAGCTTCATATTCAGCAACATTATTGGTAACTTCGAAGTCTAATTTACATTATTGGGTTATATTTTCCTTTTTAGGTGAAATTCAAACTACTCTAGCTCCTACCCCATATTTCATGCAAGAGCCATCAAAGAACAGTTTCCAAATATCGGTTTGGCTTGGTTCAGAACTTTCAACTACCTCTTCAATTTTGACTTGAGTTTTCTGTTGTTTTGAAGTGAGTTGAAAACAACCAAAGTCTTGATCTATTACATAAATTGGATGGTTCCTTGGCTGGTCAGTTTTACAAACAGTATGTATAAATATTACCTCTCTATATAATCTTAACTGCTCTCCTCCATAAACAAGAATAGTAGCATATGACATATCCATCTATAGAGTTCCCCCTAATTTGGCACAACAAGACCTAGAAAGGAGCATTCCAAACTTGGGAGGGATATCTGTGACAACAATGTCGAGTACTACACTTTTCACTAGAATTTGGGCAAGGGGAACCACTAAATCCTTGATCAATCCTAAATAGGGCACTCTTTTAGAATAAAAGGTGTACAAGTCATGGTAGTATTTAGTGATGTCGAGTTTCAAATGGTCCATGATAGATTTTGGCATAAGATTGTGTGATGCTCCTGAATCAAGCATACAATTGTATAACATGGAGTCATTTGTTTTAAGAGTTACATAGAAAGGAGGCACTATCTCATCGATCATGTTTGAACTAGGGCCAAAAAATACTGCTAGTTTTTCGTCTTGTAGACTTATGACATCACCTTCTGCATCAACCGAGGTATTTTGAATCCATTTTGTCACTTGGCTTTTGTAACCAAGGTTTTTAGAAAGTCCTGACAGTGGAATTGGCATCTTAACCCTCTCTAATTCTTTTTCAACATTAAATGCGGTCAAAATGTTTTTACCAGCTTGGGTGGTATCAATTGACTGATCTAATGGGTGAATAAGAGTGGTTTGATCTTCAACAGTTTTGGTATGTGGTTCAATTATTGGAGTTTCCTTTGGAGGTCTCCTAGAACCAGGCCTAGGCCTAAGATCATACCTCTTGTTTAACTCTGCAATAAAAAATCAGAGAAATCATGATATTTAGAAACTTGTGAAGCTTCCTGCTCTTCTTGAACTTGATTCTATTGTGAGAGAGGAATGATGGCTGTTTGATTGAAAGAAGAATCCATACTATTAATATCTTCAGTAATTGTCATAGTATTATCATCAGGTTGTTATTCATCTATCAGTAGAGGAGTAGGACCTGTTGATCATTGCTAGGTCTCTAAAGAATTTGTAGTGGTGGATTTCTTTTATACTGACCTTGATTTTGATTTTGGGGTCTAGCAACTATTTGTTGTATTGTTCTAGGTTGAGTCTCAATCTTTGAAATCCTATTTGATAGGTTTCTAAGAAGAGATGTTATTTGATCTATTTTTGAGTCTTTTGATTTAGTCGTAGAGGAACTAGAGGCTTCTTGAATAGTTTTGAGTTTTCTTTGGGCATTTTCTTCCTTAAGTTTTAAAGAAGCTGAGGCTTCTCTATTTGCTTCTACTTCTATAGCGTTTGTTTGCATATCTTCAAGAGTTCTTCAAGTTCTCTCTCATAGCATAACAACAAAGTCATCATCAAAATATTTGGAAAATCTAGACTTAGCTGCTACTACAGGAGGCTTACAGTTAGTAGGCATTTTGTGATAGAGTTTGTTGAATCTTTTGATAAAATCTGCTACTGGTTCACCGAAGTTCCTTTTAAGCTCTTCAATTTCTATGAGGAAGTAAAGAGGATCCTTTTTAACACCCCATTGATTTTTAAATATGGTAGTAAGTTCTTCCCAATTTCTAATGGTAGCTGCTGGTAACTGTCTAAACCAAATCCTCACATTTCCTTCAAGTGTCTGTAGAAAAAATCTCATATAAACATTTTCTTGTTCAATATTCATGTTGTCTGCAAAGGAAAGGAAAGCTTGAAGATGGTCCTTAGCTGAGGGATCAGTTTCTCCATTGTACTTGGGAAGGTATTTTAAGTATCCAGGTGGGAATGCGTCAAGGTTATTAGGTAAGACTAAGGCAGCATATCTAGCCTATACAATAGGTTGGGAAGCCATGACAGCAGGTGGTGTATGAGGTGCTTGAGGTATATGAGGTTGTTGAGGTGTATGAGGCTGACTAGGTGGAGTATGTGGTGTTTGTGTGGATGTAGAGGATGAAGAAGAAGTAGAGGAAGAAGATGGTGATTCAGGGGTTGATGGACTAGTTGGACGTGAAGGAGGAGATGAGGGAGGAGTTCTCCTGAAAGACTTCAAAGGAGTCCTAAGAAATAACTTTGGGACCTGTAAAGGAATACCTTCTTTTGTTTCAGAGAGAGGATTGGAATATATAGAAAAGGTCTCCTTAGATTGTTTAGAAGAAGAAGCTTCAGGTCGGTCAAAAAAGGAAGGAAAATGATAGGTGGTAGGGGATATAAAATCTGTGGGTTTATATTCTAGTAGATTGACACCCAGATTAGATTCAGTTTTAGGTGACCCTGATGGTAGCGTGGGTATTGGATGAGCTTCTAATGAATGGATAAGGTAGGCTGACTTAAAATCAACTCCTTTATCTAGAAGTTCAACAACCCTAAGTGATAAATGGAGTAATCAAGATCAGTTGGGATATTACTATAGGGGTCAAATGATTCTAATTCTTCAAACTGTAGGACTGAAGAGGAAGAAGAAGATGGTTGGTGTGCCCTTTTAGAACTGGCTTTTCTCAGAAGCCTTTCAGGATATGACAAAGGTTTAACTATGTCAACTTCTGAACGAGATCTGGTATGTTTATAAGGTGCCAAATTGGGAGTGTGGAGTCAAGTCACCTAGGTGAATGATTTTAACCTTTATAAATCCTTTAATCACCTTTAAAGGAAAAGAATGAAAGAATATCATTGTCCCAAGGGAAACTTAAATGAAATTTGAATCCCTAAAAATAGCACCAGTCTGATGTTGTACCTTTGAGATAGTAGTAGGTCAGCTACCAATGAATGAAGACAGATGTAGAATTAGAGCAATTAATCCTTTGGGTTATATTAATTCTTCAACAAAGGGCGACTATAAAGCATTACACAGTGATATAGATAAAAAATAGTGGTGAGTAGAAGATAACAAAAAATATGATTATCATAGTTTCCAGACTGTAAAACAGAATAATCATAAGTTGGAAAACCTTCTAAACTATGTTCCAAAGGTTCAAGGCAATATACTTAATGCTTACACAAGATGCTGATGATTTATTGATTAGAGGGGATT
This sequence comes from Pinus taeda, assembly GCA_000404065.3. Classification (NCBI taxonomy): domain Eukaryota; kingdom Viridiplantae; phylum Streptophyta; class Pinopsida; order Pinales; family Pinaceae; genus Pinus; species Pinus taeda. The sequence continues at coordinate 5,133 of APFE030765158.1, forward strand.
AGCTAAACAAACAATTCATTAATCCATTCTCTTAATAGATAATCACTTCAGGAGCTTATAGGAAGTAATTGAGACATAATTATTCCTACCTAGATATCTCTATAAGTCATAAGCATATGAAGAAAAGCACAATGATTGATAACTGGAAAAACTTACAGGAGAACACAAAATTGTGTAAAACTAGATTCAAAATCCTCTACTTTGTATTAAAGTTCGAGAAAGACTGAGTACATCAAGTGTCTACAAAAGCTTCCTTCAAAGGTGGCTTCCAGGTTCAAAGTAGTATTAATAGTCAAGACTTTACAAGCAATGAACCATGAATCTTGAACTCCGAACCATTAACATCTCGAGAAGAGAGTTATTTATACAATAATAAAACTAAGAAATATCCTAAAACTAATTAAGATTTATTCTAGGAAAGGAAAAAATCTTCATGCAAGAAGATAGGGGAAACTATTGAACTGCTTCTTGCTGTCCCTTTTATTCAGGTTGTGCTGGCTTTGTTTGTTTGATATTTTGCCCTTTAGGCTGCTAGATTATTTGTATCTTTTAATTTGGCCAATTCCTTCATTTAATCTTTACCTGATACTCTTTAAACTCTATTTAATATGCTTTCACCCTAGTGAATAACCTTTATTGTGATCCTTTTATCCTTACTGTGGATTTTAGATTTTTACTATGTTTTCCAACAGTAAATTGCTTTGGATTTTATGTTACATGGTGAAGCGATTTGATATGGTATCATATTTGTCCTCCAACTGTACACAAGCTTTTCTTTGTAAACCTGGAACAACAGTCTTCACCTGCAAAACACAAAAATCATTTAAGAAAAACAAGGTGACAGAGACAGTCATGAATGGCTTTATTGAGATTTAAAGGCTATTGGAAGGAGTTCGGGGCGTATCTGAAGGTAAAATGATGTTTTTTTGGTCGAAGAGGTTTATGGAGGGTTCACTATGTAAAATAGGCAAAAACAGAGCAAAAATGGTCATTTGGCGTTTAAATGGGAAAAAAAATTTTCCTTTCAAATATGGCGTGATAGTGACAATAACCACTTTGTCATTTTGCAGAAGGTGGTTTTCATCGCACCGCTTATAAGGCATGGGTGGTTTTGGGGAGAGGTCACCCGAAATGATCTGAGCCTGACACATAGCAAAGGGAACAGGGGAATACTGCTTTTCGGGTGGGTAATGCTCGTACAAAGAGTCAACCCAAAATTTGCCGAGGGACATTGGATCTGAACACCTTAGATCAGACGATGGTGGAGTGGAGAAGGAGTACGAAGGGTACGAATGATAAAAATGGCTGAAATGGCTGTATTATGGCTTAAAACTCAGATTAGCAATTAAAATGGAGGTTTAATTATTTCTTCGTTAAAATCATAAAAAGTGATTTAGCAAAGGAATTCTTTGTAAAATGCGCTATGATGGATCTGAAATTTTATAAATGTGGGTGGATAAATGCTGTCGGGTTTGGGTTCATATATCGGAGATCGCATAAAAAAAGGGTATTTCTATTAGCGGGACTTGCGATGAAGGGCGAATGCAAAATGGCAATAAATTATGGTATATATTGCTTCGGGTCCATCGCGCATCTCATATCGCAATGCAGAGGATATATGTTATAGCTAGGACTTTGCAATGGGGGTGGATGTGATATGGCATGAAATATAATATATATCCGCATCGGGTTCGGGCCCATCGCAATCAGGGATCGCAATGGCGGAGGGTTGGTGCTTTAGTGGAACTTGCGATGAGGGGTGGATGCGATATGGCTATGGAATATGATTTATATCCATGTCGGGTCCAGGCTCATCACAATCACATTTCACAATGGTGGAGGGTTATTTGTATGAAAGACTTGTGATCTCACCGATGCGATGTTTTTTATAAAATACATAGTTTTATAACAAAACTAAGGGTTACGGGTTATTTAATCAAAGGAGCTAATATATATGGGAAAGGGGGTTTTAGGGGTTTTAATACATTAAGTTAGTATTAATGTGGAATATGAGCAGAAAGGGAAAATGCGCTAAGTTATGATGTTTTTTTATGTGTTACTGGCTTTTCACATATATATATATATGAATACTTAGGCTAAATGAATTTTTGTGGGATTTTCATGTAAAATGGATTTTACATAGGATTTTTATTTTTCCTAGGCAAAATGGGTTTTGACCTTAGGAAAAGGGGTTTTTATGAAAAATGAATGAATATCAATGTATGAAGGTAAGTAGGGGTAATTAGTAAATATAGGGCTGAATGGGGATGAAAGGGAAGTTAATTAATCTATGTTGTAGACCTTCTTTTGCTTTGTGTAATTGAATCATGGACATAGAAACATATGGTGAAACATGATAATGTACCTTTAGTCCAATGAATAATCAAACTTTTGCAACCTTTCTCTACTTACCCTTTGCTTATCCTATCATTTTTTCTTTTACTTAATGGGTACATTTAAGCTAGCAAACCCTTTTCCTTTTTTATTTTTATTTTACAAAAGCAAACTATCTAAATCTACCCTTATAACCTCCAAGGGCTTAGATTAAACTGATGAGCACCTTATTATTCTCTACCTAACTACTAATCTGCCAAGATTAAACAGTTTGGACAGATCCTTATTCTCTAACTATAACATCAAATTTAAAGCATGAAGTAGTGAAGATTAAACTACTTGATTGTCATGGGTTGTGGCATTTAACACAAGCTGCACAGAACCATTATTTTGTAGAAATAGAGTAGTGGCATTTAGACTTGCTCACTTTCAGAGTTTATTTGTTTTCTTTTCTTTCTAACCTAACATTTTCTTTTTGTCTTCATTTTTTAGGACATCTAACCTACCATTTTCTTTGATATGGACATCATCATCAAGATATTTTCTTTAACTAACACTTTATTCACTATTGTTATGTCCATATCCTAACTTAACATTTTTTCAAATATTCTATCTTATCAAAACCAAAAAATGCTACAATAGGTACACAATAATTTTATGACCTTCACTTCTTGTTAATGGATTTATGTTTTGTTGGAATCCATTTTTTTAATTATTATTATGTTTTTTAACTTTTAATATTATGTTTTTAATTACTCATAAATTTACACTTAGGTTTTTCCTAAATCTTTCGGTCCAAAGATGAGCTAGCATTGTGCGTTATAATATTATAATTTAATCATTGAAAATGTTTTTTTTTGTCATTTTTATTTATTGCAAATGTGATAATATATCAAGTATTAGTATACATTTTCATGGATTATATTTTGATATGATAAGTTTAAAAATAATTTTATTTACAATGATTTATGATTGGTTGTTTTCAATTTTTTAAGATCGTAATAAATAGACTTTATATTAAATTTGTGTTTAAACACAACAAAATATTCGGGAAATATTTACCTTTTGGTCCAATATGCTCACTCTTCAAGGAAGGAAAAAATGGAAGAACTAAAATTTTCTTCTTGAGACTATTGATGACATAGATTTTATCAACTAAGAAACAACTATAAACTCAACAAAATTGACCAAACAAAAACACAACTTTGTAGTACGAGATCATAACATGGGGGATCATTAGACATTTTATTCGACTGGCGTCCAAGAGAGTTGCTCGTAGTGTTGCACTTATCACTTTCATTCCTCAAAATTTGAATCTCAACCATTTTTCGACAAAGAGCATCAATCTCATCTTCTTAACGATCCACTTGGGCTTGAAACTTTTGCATTTCCTCAACCATAAATAGGGTATTGTTGAACTACTGAAGAATCTTCCATTGGAGGTCCCTGCTGTCAGCTTGATAATTGAAAAGGGAGTCTAGGCAGAGGCTGCATACATTGTTACCACTTGTTCCCTTGGGATTATGACCCCCGCACTCCATAATAGATAGGAAAAAGGAGATGGGGCTAGTTTCTAGAGAATCTACATGATAATTGGGCCAAAAGAATGATCCAAAGGGAATTGGAAAAGGGATGACTGAGGATGGGGAAGGGATAGGCTTACTAAAGCACAAAATACTTGTCAGACAGGATGAGGAATAAGAGAAAACCAAACAGAAAGTTGAAAGCAAGACTAGACAGAGAACAATATTGAAATTAACTATTAAGTTGATAATTAGGTACCTTTGTGAAACCTACATTGGCATGAATATTCTCACATGATAGCTTCCATCTGACATAACCACCTTTGTTCAGAAAAAGGAGTGACAGAAGTGCACAGAGAGGTAGAGGGACTTCAAAATCAACAAATAGGATGATAGAGTATTTGAGAAAGTTCTTAGAATTGGCTGCTAGAAACGCCTAAGATACCTTTGTCGAGCCAAAGAAGAACATTTCACAACTCCACACCAAGTATAAAATAGAATTAAGGATGAATGCATGTAGGAGAAGCCTAATAACTTTAAACGTGAGAAGGCTAAACCAGAATCTGTTCACACCATAGAGCAGGTGAATCTTTCTATTGTCGATTCTCTTAGAATATCTGCAGATGATGCAAACTTGAAGGGTTCCTTGGCATCTAAAAAGGAAAACCAAACTTCCATACAAACAACAAAAACTTGTTTCCTATGCATTTGTCTCTCTACCACCCTCCATGACCATAATCTCAAGTCCCAAGGATTCACATGCCACAAAAATATCATCAACCATGAATACAATAGCTCCCGCCACCATGTAGTCTTGAATCCTGGTACGAGAGTGTAAGAATAAATGAGGAAATTTCCTGTTGTTGAATTCATGATATGTGAGGAGTGAAGGGATGCCCAACATGCACGTCCCATGCCATCCACCTCAGTTATGGCCTCATGCCCATAACACATATCCACTAAGTAATATTCAAATTGTTGAAGGGGGTGTTGAACTTATGAAAGTGAACCTTAAGGACCCCAACAAAAGAATTTTCTATGCTCCCAAACTCATGAATACTAATAATGAAGTAATGAATAGGGACCTACATGGCGTTCATCATGGAATAGTCTTCCATAGGGGCTTACCATTGATGATGGCATGTCTTGCCTCTAGTGGACAAGCGTGATTTCATGTCCATAATATTCCTTGTTTTTTTTTCCGCAAAATGTGATAGAAGGCTTTAATAGGGAAGGAATCTAAGATACTAATAATTCTGTGGAGAAGAAGACTTAAATGGTTATTCTTTGGAAGAGATCCATTTCATAAATGTTGAATGGTGAAAAGGGAATCTCCCAAAATTTCTATCTTGGTGAGTTCCCTATCCTTAGCTAGTTGAAGACCGAGTAGGAGCTCGTAGATTTCATCCAGATTATTCGTTCGCTTACCAAGTCCTTAGGAATACTTTACTTATTAATTTCCTTTGGGATTCAAGAGAATACCTCCCCCTCCAAACACCCCAATATTCTATTTTGAGGCTCCATCAAAGAAGATGATCCAATTTTTTTGTGAGTTCTTCCACTTTTCAAAGTCTGCATTTGAAAGGTGAAGTTTCTAGGTCGCTCCAAAAACATAGTGTGAGAGAGCAGAAAAGGAAAGATATCCCAAAGGATCAATCAAAGAGTTAATCCACTCGTGCTCTTGTTAGTCTAAGAGAGAGTGTCATGATCTCTTAATTTTTTCTATTATATTCCACACAAAATGAGAGGGCTTCTAGGGTCATTTCTCTAGGAGGAATAGAGACACTTTCAAATATATAACTGTTTCGAGATAGCCAAATTTCCCAATAGTTAAAAGAACTTAATCGATAAGAGTTTTGTGATGGGTGACATCCCAATAACTCCTGGTGACTTTGTTGTGTTAAAATAAAGATCCGTGGTGACTTCATTTATTTTCCCACATTTATTCTCTCTCTTTTTAAAAAATAATTTATTTTCTAGTGGTTTTTTGTAAAAAACTTATATTCTTGTGATTTTGTCTCTGTTTCATAGGTTATAGGTCCTACCCACACAAGATATGGCACGATATGATAAAAACCTAAGAGCGCAACCATAAGATCCCTAACACAACATTTTGGAGTTTATAAGTGGTGGACGAGTGTAGGAAACATGCAACAACTTGCATTGTCTAGAAATTTTCAATCTTTTTCATTTTTTGCTTAGTTTTAGTTTTTCTTACCTAATAGGTGGTTTTTGTAATAGGCCTCGATGTATTTGGTTTACCCACTTTTAGGAGGAAGGAAAATATCCCTTCTAGGGTTTGAGGTACACATCCCCCAAATAAAGAGGGGATTTTATGATTTCATAGTCTAGTTTTCATAGTTGCATACCATTATTATCTCAACAAATTAAACCTTCTATTTTAGCCTCTTTTTATACTGTCAAACTTCAACTGCGCCCGATATAGTCCTTTTGTTGCATTATCATTCAAAGTTCTTTTTAGTTGCATCATCATGAGTGGTTTGTTTTCTATCATTTCAGTTTGGAATCCATTTGTTCTTTGTTGTTACTTTTTGCATAAAGTAGGCATTTTGACCATAGATCCCAACCCCTTCAGTTCTAGATATACTTTTCTCCATTTTGTTGCCCTTTTTTTTCAATTTTTTTTTTGTTTTTAGCCTTGTTGGGTGGGAAGTAGAGTATTTCTCAAATATGTTTACTTTCTATTTAATTTAAGTTGAGTTTCCATTTTACTATTTTACTTTTCAATAACTTATATTTAGATTATATTTAGATTTTATGCAAACCAATATCACTACACACATTTGGACACACTTCACACCTAAAGTGAACATTATCTTGGTTCAAATTGCTAAGCCAAGACCATAAAATTAACCACTTAATCTAACCAACATAGATTTAAGACCACTTGGGAACTAAGAAAAATAATCTAATAGTTAGGTTCGGGTTGGTGGTGTAGGCATCCCATAACACTCACCAATCAATCTACATCTAAGACATACTGGTTTTCCTCTTAGGGTACTTAAAATCATCCATAATCTAATAGTCCAAACCCAGTGTTGATAAAAACCTTGTTAGAGGGATAAGGGTTAGGCCAAGGATAATGGTGATTCCCCTTGAAGCTCTCACTTCTTGGTCAAGAACCTCCGTCTGTGGATGGCACCAAAAAGCTAAGATTCATTTACCCACATTGGGTGGAGGTAACCATAGTTTCCTTTATTTAGGATAAAACACCCTATAGGTGGTGGTTGTGGGAAGCAACCATACCATTACCTTACCTTTCACTCAATTCTCTACTTGCAGCCACTAGACCCCTCAAGTAAGAATTTGTTTGGAAAGCCATCAAAACATAGACTAGGATTTGTTTGAGGTGTAGCTAACCTTTAGGCTAGGAGTTAATTTTTTTTGTAGGAAAATGAATAAATGGAAGGGTAATTAGAATCAACCATCTCAGGGAAATATAGGCAACCGAGCTTATTAACCTAATTCTAGTCATGATGATTAGTCTAATACTACAGCCCAACAATAAGGCACACAACCTAAGTAGAATAAAGCCCTTTCCACAAATAATCCTTGTACAGGTTGAGATACCTATGGTCACTACCCATATGACTATCCCCTTCTCCCTCAGATGTGAAAAACATCGGAAGAACAATAAGCTACCTACATAGTGAAGCAATCTATGCCTTCATCTGCCTCTACCTCTTATATAGTTGATAATTCTTTGGAATCCATTTCCCAACCAAGTATACTTGGTCACTTAGGATGGCCAAAATCCTCCCCCCCCCCCAAAAGATCGAGAATGGATCTTATCAAATTGTCATGATGAATTCCAAAGAATTCAATATTCAAACTCCATCATGTCAATATGATCCACCTCCTAAGGTGCAACTAAAAGTGACCACAAAGCCTAATTAGTCACCAAATGGTACCTTACAGATTCCTCCATCTAAGGTAGAGGTTACTCCCAAAATCGTTGAAGGACGATTATGTCGAAATGCTATAAAATCCTTGACCACCCATACTTATAACATAGTAGATGATTTGGCATAATCTCTGGCTTCCATGTTAATATTGGAAGTTCTCTATATGTGCCCATCATAGCGAAAGGCTCTACTATTTTCTTTGGGAACTGTGGACCCTTCAAATGATCATATTATTATCTTTGATTTTGAAAAATTGGATCATCCTTACCTTACCACATTGGTTACTTTCTAGATCCTAGTCCCCACCATAAACATCAGTTTTCAATATTGTATCATTAATGAAGGCACATCCACTTGTGTTATTTTTTCCCAAGTTTAGAAAAAACTTGGTTCTCCTGAACTTTCAAAATCTACTTCGTGCATATGATGGTTTCCCTTTGTAACCTATAGGCATGTACCATAATTGTCCCATCACGTTGGCCGACAAGGAAGTATTGCTCAACATGGAGGTTATTTACACCCATTTAGGCTATAACCTCCTTCTAGGACATAGCTTCATGTACACATTGAAGGAAATCACTTCTTCTGTCTATCATACTATGAGCTTCCCTCATAGTTGGAAGATCATCACCAATGATTAGTTGACATATTATGACCCTTAGATTAAGGCATCTCCTTAGAATGTCATTTCATTGATGGATGGAAATGATATAGTGTATTCCTTCACCAAAATTAGTCTAGGATTTTGTAATATTCCTCATTACTTGGGGCATATTATGGCCCACCTCCTATCAAAACTGAGCCAAACACTTCTAATGTTTGCATGCTTAAAGTATTACAAGTTACTGAACATCCTAGTGCCTCTTTTTAGTAGCTAGCTATCAACAATTTGTTGCCCCAAACTCATCTAATGCCTTAGGAGGGGTTCCTCCTAGGCATGACCCAATCAAATTGATAACTTTTCTTTTCCCACCACTAGCAATATCCAACAAACATATGATGGCTATGTTGAGTTTGCTAAATTTACCGTGGATATTTCAGTATGGTACATTGATCCTCCTCCCAACAACCCTCCCAATCATCTTAAACATTATGCAACTTTGAATTTGGTACAATCGGTTCCAACCATCCCTCTCATTGCTTTAGTTCGTGTGAAACCTCAGTAGGAGCCTACTCCCGATGAAAAATAAATTTGTGAGGGGGGAAAGCCAGGAAGAAGGGGGGAAAAGGTAAAGAAATTTAGGAAGATGACACTCAACAATCAATATCTAAGTCTATTCCTCCACGTACTTTGTGTGATTTACCTGGCCATGCCACCAATAATTTCCCTAATTTTCAATTATTGAAAGAATTCATTTCCTTTGATGAGCTTCGACCATAACCAAACATTCATCAAGTGCAAGTCACTATAATCGAATCATCTAAGAATAACAAAGGTTTAAACATGAATCATTGTTGTGCTTTTTAAGAGATATATGATCATTATTCACATCACTTCCCTCATCTCTCCAATTTTTGTTATACTCTTATTTTCCTTCATTATCTTCATGTCACTCGTAGTGCCCATTCTTATCCTCTACCTAAGGCCTCTCACCCCTCTCTTACACTAAGGTAGAAGACTAAACAACCCACTATTGTGATTGGTCCTCCTGATGTAGGGATGGCAGAGAATATTGTAACCATCCTTTACCTCTCATCATCCATCAGATCGACACCTTTAGACTCTTATAGCACATCTAAATGTGAACCTTCAAAAACCCTTTTTTATTTATGAGGTTGCTGTAGGCTCAACATCAATGGATATTTCCTCCACTAGTCTCTAGTGTCCCTCCATATACATTCCGCATGTAAATGATGTCTCCCATGATGATGACTAGTACAATAAATTATTACTTCAAACAAATGAATTCAAACCACATCCACCTTGTTTCCAATACATTTGGAAAAACTTTTTGGGTAAGGGGGCATCCATATTTTGAGGGTTTAGAAGAAGAAATTCTCCCCAATCCTCATATCACATCTAGTAGTTTCAACTCTAGCACCATTGTTCATGCATTTCTTGAAGATATTATAGAGTCCCATATCACTCCAAAGCACCCATGGGATGATCCACTTAATAATTCCTACATCTTACATCAACAACCCCATTCCATCAACATCATTGTTGTTCAACCCCAATTTTCCACATATATGTAGTACCAAGTGAGTTTGGGACTCCACCATTGCCTTTATCCCACTATATCCATCCATGCTTCTCATAAGAAGATAACCAAACCATAAAAAAATGATGGCCATACACATCATCCATATCCATATTATGTACATCCATACATTTGTTTGTAATTTCTTATTCTAAATACATCCGACATGTCATTAACATGCTACATTTGCATCCAACATGGGGGCATCATTCCCATCTTTGCATACCTGATCAGTTGCCCCCATCACCGTATGTTAGGGAGAAATATCTAATGCTTGGAGGGGTGATGGTCTCTCTGGTCACCTTCTCAATTGGTTATTATCCACTCTCAGCCTAGACCCCATAGGTCTAGGTAAGGTCAATTATACTCTCATTTCTTGGATAGTTTTTCCTTCCAACCTCTTCAGTGACCTATCTACACTTCACATATAGTAGATTATTGTTTCCATATATTAAAAATTCTCTTGTATGTGATGCCACACTTACCACCTAGTCAGACCTATTTGACTTGGTGGGCGGAGATGATTCTAGACCTCCTCTAGTAGTTCATTCTGGTAGTATTTTCATATCTTGATTTGTGACCAGGAACAATTCTTCTAAGAAGCATTAAGGCATCCCATTGTGGCATGTTTAGCCATTTTTAGACCATTACTTCAATTTTTCCAAATTTGATACTTCATTTAGAAGCATATTTTCCACAAAGCCTCAAACCACCATATATTTAATTGAATCTCTTCATATTTTTCACTCATACTTTGGTGCTACCTTGCCTTTACACCTACCAACTTATGCATCACATTTTGTTGTGAATAACAACTATTTACTCATTTTTTTGGGTCTCCTTTGGGATTATTCCCTATGGCAACATGATTGAGTCATCATTATGCTCCATGGAGTCTGTTCCACCCCTCCAAGTCTCGTTACAATATTTCATCTTATCCATGTGCCATATCTATCCTCTATTTCTAATATTTGACCTCCATATGTCCCGATCTGTTGCTGAAAATCCTTCGTCTAAGTAATTAAAAATCCCATCTGGAATCATATCAGTTGCTGCTAGCTCAACCTGGAAAGTTATGCTCTAACAAGGGAAGTTGTAAGCCCACCCATCCTATCGCTATCATTCCCCACCCTGGTTTCAATCTATATCAGTCACATTAATATTTTTCAGGCCTTTGTTGAGGATTCCTCATTTCCTCAACTTTGGTGGGCCCTCCTCTGTTAACTCTAGTGCGTCCATTCCAGAAGAGTGGCATAGGGGACAATGCACCTTGTATCTAGTTTCTTTATTATGGGTACCTCAGATCAAGCAAAGGGAACAATCCTTTCCCCTTTACTTGATTGTTTCTCATGTGCTCGACTCCAACATATTATCACATGACCGATAATTGTACAATTATGGTCCAATACTTAAGAAAATTGACCCAACACTTATCATGTGTGGGATGTTATCATACCTCATGAAGGGATGGACCTTCAGGTATCCCTCTACATGCCCGACCATCAACATTTCTTGATCAAACCTTAGATTCGGTTAAATAGATTTGACTAGCTCAATTTCTGTTGTTCCTATAACCCACTACATGAACCCCTCCTTCAGTTAGCTCATTTAGATCTTTAGAGCCCTTTCCTGTGTAGTAAGGCTTCTTTGGTTGTGATCTCCCCCTCTCATCAGCTTGGGTCTCGGGAGAATTTCATCCTATGTACTCAGTAAAACAACATTTATTGTATCACTATTGGACTTTCATTCCAGGCACATGTATATGGGAATCTTTATGTCATTTTATCATTTTTATAGCCCATTGATGCTAGCACATTATGTACTATGTATCATGTTTATGAGACCCACATTGTTGGGCACACAATTATTGTTTGTAGTAATTTGTATCGATGGGTATGGGTATGTCTCCCTGCTTTATTGAGATCATATAAAGACCTTATGGTTTTATTTGACAAGTAGGTATCGCCTCGTCCACATGTGGTTTTTCCCTTCGGTACAATGACTCACACTCTCTCTCCACTAACCCTCCTTTGGTGTCTAGCGAAAGGAAAACTACAATACATTTCAATCATATGATGTGCTCCTAACAATCATCGTTTGAGAGGCAATCTGTTATCACCCAAAAAGTGATCACCTAGCGATTTTCCACTAGGATGATTGAAATAAACCATGTAGTATGGGTTTTACACATTAAAACCCACTTTCTCCATAAGAAATAATTTAGTGAACCATTTTTCCTAAATAATTTCGATTTAATTTACCCTTATGAAAATAACCCAAAAAAGTATTTAATTAATTTAATGTTATTTTCATATATTTACCCATTTATGTGAAAAACATTAATTTTATTTTCACCAACTTTTACCATTTCTAGAGGAATAATTAAATAGATAATTATTTGTTTATTATTCCTTAGTCATTTCACTTTTATCCAATGGAATAATTATTAAATCATTATTAAGTAATTATTTCTAACTAATATGATCATATCACCCATGAACAATTAAATAAATAAATAAATATTTATTATTCCTTAATTATTACACTATTCTGCCATAAAATAATTATTAAATCAATATTTAGTAATTATTTCTAACTTATTTTGACCATATCTCCTAGAGATAATTAATAAATCATTTTCATTTATTAATTATTTCACACATTTTTCTTAATTAACTCAATTAATTATTATTTTTAAAGTTAATTAACTTAATAAATATTATGGACTATTTCTTCAATATTTTCCTCGCCCAAAAAATTAAAATACTCATAACAGTTAGATCTTGATCTAGTCAACTAAATATTTTGTTATTTGACTAGATCTAGTCTAATCTAGTATTTTATTATAAATAGAGAGGTTTTCCCCTCACCATTTACACATAATCACAATCATCATCATCATTTTGATCTTGCAACATTCGAGCTCTCCATCTTGAGTTCATCCATATCCTCACTCACAATCCCATTACCCATTCACACAGAGAAAAGAGAGAGAAGCAGCCATAAACAGCATAAGGGATATCAAAGAACCCTCCCATGGAGGGAGGCAATATTGACCCAAGTCATTTTTTTTCACTCCTTAGGTGTTATCTTATCATTTCAATTAATATAAAATATTGTATTTTTATTAGGGCTTAATATTTGTGGTGCTTAATGGTGTTTTTATTTTTTGTTCTGTTTTATTGTAGGAGTTTTCACTAACATTTCATGCAGATTTGAAAATATTCATTGAGTATTGCAGGTTTTTCTTGGATTTCATTTTAGCGCATTTTTCTTGTGAGGATTTTTATTCACCAATAGTAAAAAGAGGGATTTTCGTATACTTATCCAAAATTTTTCTCATAATACAAACCCTTGAGGTGATGATTGATGTTGTGCAATTTATTTTGCTAGTATCAATCCCACTTCTTAACCCCTATAGCATCACTCAATGCAATGAGTGATATGTGAACTATTCAAAATCATGAAAAATTTGGTCAGTGGAGACTAACAATCATGGATATTGTCATTGCTTAATGACTTACTCTACACAGTTAGTTAATCTAAAAAATGATATATAAGATGGGACTAGTGTCTCTTTTAGGTTGGTGCATACAAATATTGTTGCAAAGGGGATCATTATCTCTTGTAGGTTGGTGCCTCCAAATAGTGCAATAAAGGAGATCAGTGTCTCCTATAGGTTGGTGCTTATAGATCTTGCAACAATGTGTTAGCAGCTTTGTCCAGGTTGGTGACAACATGCATATCATGTACCATTCTCACTCTTGATGTCGTCAATGTAACTAGGAGGATGCTATAACTATTTCTTGGAGGAGGTGTTTCAACAACCACTCTAAACCAATGCTACAACTCAATGTGTTGTAGCAATCACTCTAAACAAATGTTGCAACTCAAGGTGTTGTAGTAACCAATCTAAATCAGTGTTGGATCCATAAACATCATGTTGAACCCATGTTAAAGGGTGCTGTAGAATAATCATTAATTAAAATTTAGCCTAAAGGTGTTGTAGCACTAATGTTTCAAAAGTTTTTGTAAATTTTATCTATGGAAGGTGTTTCAACATTATGTTGCGTTTATGTCATAGTGATAGTGTTGCAACCACATGATACTGGTGTAATAGCATTGGTGTTGTGGCCGCATCATGCTAGAGTTGTAGCAATAAGCCTACAACCTTACCTATACTAAATGAGGTATTCTTGAGAGTATTTATTAGTAGTAACATAAAATGTTATCAAGAACATGCAAATCACATGGGTAGAAGTATCCTAAAATAACCATTATGCAACCATGAAGTTCCCTTCTACCCATAAGTCATGGATTTATTTATTTTCATCAATTTCGCAATAATTATATTAATATATAAATATATAATATATATATATATATATATATATTATATATATATATATTATATATATATAATATATATATTATATATATAATATATATATATATATATATATATATATAATCACCATCTACAAAACCACATTTTGTTGAGGCATTTCATCAAACACTTAGTGTGCATTGTTTATTTCTCTCAAACCCCAAATTTTCATAGAGTATATCCTAAAAATCATAGAGGAACAAAATATGAAATTTCTACTATGAGCACCTTGAGATATTTTCTTTGTCTCCTCCAAGTTTCACTGCCTAGAACCTCTTAGAAATAATTTTATGGAAAGAATTCAAAGATGACATATTTTGGGGTCTGATTTCAAGAGCATTCAGGAGACCCAACTTCCTCAGGGCATATCTCCAAAAATATAATGAATCAAGATTTGAAATATCTACCAAACTTTACTTGGGATTTATCCTAACGTGGTCCAATCTTTAGCCTCTAAAATTTATGAGAAGAAAAGTTATAATGAAAATGTCAAACTAATATTATTGCAAGAGAATTCAAGAAGGTCGACTTTCTTAGAGCATAACCTTGAAAATATAGCGAATTAAGGCCTAAAAATTGAACTAGATGATCAATGGAACCTGTGGTATGGAATTTAGAGAAATTTGTCCCAAAATTACACTTCTTACTACAAAATGGTTGTTATCTACAAAGAAACCCATATAAAAAGTGTTACAATTCATGCATGAGATATAAATGTTGAGTTAACAATGGAGAAACAAAGCATAGGAATTATACTAGAAGTATGAAATAAAACAAGATTAAAAAGAGAAACAAACTAGACAAACATAATATAGAAAAAATTTTTGTTAGGTCCCTATACTATGAGTGTAACCCATTATTGTTATTAGTACAACCCCCTTATTGTATTATTGTGCCAATATAGTCCCCATGTTGTTATTATTATGCCCCATAGAAGCCCACTATTGTTATTGTTGTGCCCCTACAATACGGGACCCCTTAGACTCCTATATATAGAAAGGAGGTCTTGTCATTTGTATCATCCAAGAGTTGTTCAGCTGTGTAATGTAAAGGAGGTTTCCCCCTCGAAGAAGTTGATTTTGAAGTTGTTGATCTATCTTTTCTATCTTTTTGTGAGCTGGTTGCATAACATTTGGTATCAGGGCTTTGGATTCTAGGGTTTCGCTGCTCCAAACAGGTCATAGTGGCATTTTTGCTATAAAAGTTTCACTACGAAGTTTCAGAAGCTAAAAAAAAACCATTTGAGCCGAACTCTTTTTGAACCTCAGGTCCTAATTTTAGATCTTGTCTTGCTATTTTTCAGAGATGTGATCTTAGGAAGTAAGGGCTTTTGCAAGCTCCAAATTTCCATCTCAAATGGGTCATTGTGGAATTTTCACTATAAGTTTTTTTCTACGAAGTTTGAGACTCTGAAATTAAAACCAATTTGAGCCAAAATCTTGGTGAATTTCGGGCCCAAATTTCAGATCTTCTTTCGCTATATTTTCAGAGATACAGTCCAAGACATTTAGGCTTTCTGAAGGCTCCTGAATTACATCCCAAACCAGTGACCTTGGGAAAATTTTCATAACATTGTCTCTGAGCATCATATTGAACTTTCGTAAGAAGTTACAGAAAGAGGATGAGCTGTGCTTTTTTGTGTATTGTTTTCAGGTCCGAAGGTTGAAACAGTGACACGTGGCACTTCGTACAAGTTCAATTATAGGGAGCTAAACAAGATTACTATTAAATATAAATTTCCCATTCATGTCATTGATGAATTATTGGATGAATTACATGGACAAATTTACTTCACCAAGTTGGATCTTCATTTAGGATATCATGAAATTAGAATCAAGATTTAAGAAATTCTGAAAACAAAATTTAGAAGTCATGAGGGTCATTATGAATTTTTGGTCATGCCTTTTGGCCTTACCAATGCACCTTCTACATTTCAAGGTTTGATGAATTCCATTTTTAAACCCTTACTTAGAAAATTTTTGTTAGTATTTTTGATGATATACTAATCTACATCAAGTCTTGGAAGGATCATGTTCAACATGTTTATAGGGTGCTCAAACTATTGGGGGAGAAACATTTATATGCAAAAGGCTCCAATTGTTTCTTTAGAGTACAAGATGTGGAATACTTGAGTACTCAGTTAGCTCAAAGCTCATCTTATCATCCTGAATCTGATGGGAAAACTGCGATAATGAAAAAATGTTTGGAAGTATATCTTCATTGCTTTGTATCTGATAAACAGAAACAATGGGTCAAGTGGTTTCCTCTGGTTGAATTGTGGTATAACAATTCCTTCCATACTGCAGAAAATATGACCCCATTTATGGCACTTTATGGATATCATCCACCATCCATCACATCATCTTTAAAAGAAAATTCTAAGGTTCAAGCAGTGGAGGATCACATTGAGCTCAACAACAAGTTCTCAAACTCTTAAAGGATAACCTGACTTTGGTGCAGAATAGAATGAAACAACAGGTAGATCAACATCACAACAAAAGAAGTTTTGATGTAGGTGACTGGGTATTTCTACGACTACAACCATACAAACAAATGTCCCTCAAGTAAGCTAAGAAGGATAATAAATTATCAACAAAGTATTATGGTCCATACAAGGTGTTACAGAATATTAGTACATACAAATTGGATCTTCCTGCATCTTACCGAGTGCACCCAATTTTCCATGTTTCATGCTTAAAGAAGGTTGCACGTGAGAAGATCCCAGTTAAAACAATATGGCTAGAACTTGATGAAGAAGGAAAGACCATATTGGAACCTGAAGCAGTGAAAAAACAAGAAATCGACAGCTAGGCAATCAATCAATTCCAGAGTATATCATTAAGTGGAAGAACTTACCCACTGAAGATTCCACATGGGAGGATGAGAATTTTATACAGAAGCATCGAGAACTAATCAAGCGTTGAGGACAACACTTTTTGAAAGAGAGGGGTATGTTAGGTCCCTATACTATTAGTGTAACCCCTTATTTTTATTAGTGCAACCACCTTATTGTATTATTGTGCCCATATAGTTCCCATGTTGCTATTATTATGCCCCATAGAAGCCCACTATTGTTATTGTTGTGCCCCTACAATATTATTGTTATGTAGGCTCTAATTGTATTGGGACCCCTTAGACTCCAATTTATAGAAAGGAGGTCTTGTCATATGTATCATTCAAGAATTGTTCATTTGTGTAATGTAAAGGAGGTTAACCCCTTGAAGTGGATGATTTTGAAGTCATTGATCTATCTTTTCTATCTTTTTGTGAGTTGGTTTCATAAAAAAATTAATATTTATTAGCTGCTGGTGGTAGATATACAATATGAGTATTGAAGACACTTGGAGAGAAACAGGATGAGAAATGGTGCTCTCTATCCCTCAATAAGGATTTTCTTTCTCTAATCCTTTTGTAACACCCCACCCCACATTAACCCTCTTTCAAAATATCTTTAGGGTAGAGATATTATTACATGACTTGAAAACTAAGTTGCAGTTATGGAAGTGGGGCCTACTTAAATAACAACCTTCCATGATCTCCCAGGGACACCTCATCACCTAGATGTAAAACAACGCTCACTAGTGATATTTCCCTGATCTGGAACCAATTTTTCACTAACTTCACAACCTAGTTGCATGCATGCCAAGCTATGCATGTGACTAGAGGGATTTAGCCGCACACACAAGCCTTCCACAATTTAACTGCAGCCACACTCACAAGTCATCTCACCTGCGATCATAAACTATGTTCCATATTTTTAGGATAGTCATCAATCCGCTTCACAGAACTACCTAAAAATTTCTAAAACACTATCATTTGAGTGATAAGAGCCTCCAAAATCAATTTCCAGGCTCTAATCATGCTCAAACTTACAAAACACACAATAGTCATTTGTGAAAACACTTTGTAAAGGAAGTACTTGTAGCTCTTAAATGCTTATTTGTTCATTGACCGATTGAATCATTTGAGGATCGTCAAGATGACTCATTTCCCTCTCTTACTAGCTATAAAAACACATGTTAGCTCATGCATTTAAATATATAACCAAGATCATGTTAAACCATGGAATAGAACCATAAGAAGACCACATCACATAATGATAAATATTCCATTCATGTAACCATCATTTAACTAGAATAGAACCATGAAAAATTAGTCATGGAATAATACATAAAATCAAAATTGTGCTCATTAATATCAATAAGAATCAACACATATTACTGTATGCAAATTCCAAACAAGTCAGGGACTTCCACGTACCACCCAACCATAGATTGGGGTGAACCAAATATTTATTTCATCCAATCACCCCCATGCCATATTCTAAGGATGAATGTGGGATCACATGGGATAAACCAAAATAGAACCAACCAACGCTTCCAAAGGCTAAACCACCTCAAACATCAACCACAATTATTTCATCTAAATCAGTCCAGAAATCACCGAAACCAAACAAGCTTGGATGCCTCATACTTTCTTCACCATATCCAAAGTAATTTTCTTGTCTCCACCCACCTATCAAGAGTTCTAGTAGAAAGCCCATCGTCACCCTTAACCCTTGGGAGTTTCCCTAAGACCACCTCAACAAGGATCTGATATCTACCGACCATTTAAAGATTAGCCAAAACAAGGAACCCACTACATCATGACTATCTAGGAAATGATGAAGGCATGGTTGTAGGCCACTGTCAATCTAGGAAAATCCCATGCCAGTGACGAAAAACATAAACCATAAACTTGTGCATGCACCATGCATCAAATCCTCACATGGTAAATCACATATGCACAATATTACCTACAATTCCACAACTATTTATTGCCCTTACTTGCTGGTTGTCTAAACTTCCTCTTGCACTCCCTTGCTTTTCTTTGCTTGTCCTTTGCTTGCTTGTGTCCAAGTGATCTCCCTCTCCTCTTGGAGTTTGATTTATGAAATTGATCTAAAGCAGTCAACTGTTTCTTAGGTTCCTTTTTATAATTTATTTCTAGTGTCTCTTCCTTTCCTTTTCCTATTTTCTTTCATTTTCCTTTATTTTCTCTTTAATTTCCCATGCATGCATATTCTTGTCTCTTCATATTCCTTTTCTCCTATTTTTCTTTATTTCTTGAATTAGTTGCCATTTATTTCCCTTTTCCTTTTTTCAATTCCAATGCGAATTTCCATAGCTATTAATTAACCACCAGTGACCCCTAATGTGATGTTTTTTTTTGGAATCACGATTGTTGTTAGACCAAAACCTACATGTCTTAGTTAATGATTGCAACACTAGTGATAAGGAACCATGAGAGGTGGTTAGTCCATGTCACAAAACACAGAGGGAGCATTGTTTTATCCAATTTCCATCAATATACACCCAATGTGGGTCGGGTGTGTATCAAACTCGTGACCTACGCTTTGATACCACTTGTTGGGAATCACGATTTCCGTTAGACCAAAACCCACGAGTGTTAGTCAATGATCACATCGCCAGAGATAAGGATCCATGAGAGGTGGTTATTCCATGTTAGGAAACACATGGTGAGTGTTTTTTTATCCAATGTACAACAATTTTCCCTTCCATTCAGTTTGGAATACATGTCCCATGACCTCAGTTGAATTTTTTCTTTTTACACGAAAATATAACTTGGGGCTAATACAAACCCCTCCCCCTTTGGGGAAAACCATCCTCAATGTTCTATGACACTTATGACCAATAGGGCATATTGCTTATGGAGCTTTATAAATACAACTAGATGCAATATTTACAATGACAACTACTGAAAACATGGTAAACATACTACACATTGGAGCTTTATAAACATGACTTGATGTAGTATTTACACTAACATACATATATACTTATGCACATTTGCTTCAAAAAGAAAATAAACATACTGGTTATGGAGCTTTATAAACACATCTCAACATAGTATTTACAATAATATACACATATATACATATGCACATTTGCTTCAACCAACAAATGATAGGATACAGTGTCACATACGCAAAAAGGGAATCCATAGGCTCGCACCACCACCCTCAAAAGTAGTACCAGGATTCATCTCCTACCCAAGAATTCTAGAATCCACTGCTAAGATCAAAGTTTGTCTCCAATGTCTAGTGCTACAATACATGCACTACTTGATCTCTCAGTGAACAATTACTAGCTCATTGTTGGCTGAGCACACTCCCAATGTGATTTTAATTCCAATAAAAAATGCAATTGACCAAAATAGATTTATTCCTTGGCATTCCCTTCTCTTCTTCCCAGTTCCTTGGGAAATCTGATCGCTAAAGCTGTGTAATTACTCACCTTCCAAGTTCGTTGACATCCCCTTATTTGCTTCCTAGTTCCTCAGGTGATCCATCCCTTGGAAAGGTTTCCTCGCATCAAAAGGTCCAAAAACCAAGGCATATCCTTACCTCAAAACCATCATACCAGTCATAGCATGCTTATGAAAATTAATGGACACTATTGGGTACTAGTGTCGCACAATGACACTTCTCCTGATATGCTTTACCAGTATACTATTACATGTTCCAATTCCTTTTGTTACTACTTCTAACACTCTTTCAGCTAGTTTGAACCACCCAAACTCGGAATTTTCCATATTTTCTTGTACCAAGCACATAATTTCCATTAGATTCAAAAATAATTTTAATAAATTCAAATCATAGCTCATTGATCGCTGATAAATAAGGTGAAATTTGTAATTTTGTTTAATTTATATCACAAAAATGTCAAATTAGCTCCTTCATAAACACATCATATAAAATATCACATATGGTTAGCTCAAAACCCAACCATCATAAATCAAAATCTTAGAATGTGCATAATTTTGAAATTAGAAACTGAAATGAAATACTGATACTTATTTTTCAAATGGTTCTTTTCTTCTTCCTTTATTCTTTGTCCTTTCTGTAAACACATTGGATTGATTGCCCAAACCCAGAAACACCTAGTTCCTTCTCTTCTCTTTAGCAACAAGGGTATCTAGAGACTATAATTCCTCTACCTTCAATATCGACAATATAAGATTGGTCTCCTCCAAAGCTATCCAGAGCTCTAGGGATTAGTATCTCAACCCATAACCTCTAGGGAACCCAAGCTATTATAGGGCTCTAGCCATAACTCCAAGGAAACCAAGCTATTACAAGGCTCTAGAGATCATGTCCCAACCCACAACCTCAAGGGATCCTGAGAACCAATCCCCTTCACAACATGTACACATACACACAATGTAAAACATAACACATACGTGTATAGATAGTTCAACACAACAAATACACATATCATAGTACAACACATACAAAACACAACATGTACAACATGTATACAACACAACATATACCACATGTACACAACAACCATACTTCAAATCCAAAGATCATATCGTCTCTAGCAATAAACCTTTCCTCTATTGTCTTTCCCACACCTTACTACATGCATACATAACCCAAATCCTAGGTTCATGGCTCTTTCCACTATCCATGCTTTTACCAGCTACCGCAGATCACACTGCTTTCATTCCACTAATCCTATCCTTTAGCATTGCCTGGAATTACATAAACATATACATAGTAATAACACATAATATCAAAATCATATCCACATGATACTAACCTCATATATCACCCAAGGATAATATTCCTACACGATTCATCTTGAACCAAGAACATTTTCATTCCATTTAGCCCTCCCACCCAATAAGTAAAATGAAACTTGACACCCGAAGAAATCAAGGCCTAATTTAGACTCTCTCTATATATGAGATTCTGGTACGATCCATAGAAAGAGACAACCCCTGGATGGCTGGGATAAGAAAGAACCGAGCTTACTTGATTGCTTGCTGGCTAATTCGACTGACTCAACTTCTACAGGAGGAACTGAAACTGCTACTAGTGGGCCAGGAACTGCTCAACGGTGGGTATGGAACTACTCTACCTAGGTATGCTTATAGGTTTTCTTACTTTGGTGCTGCTAGCTATGGATCTCGATCTCAAAATATGGCTAACCACCGAGGGATGATGTTGTTAGTGGTGCTATTGCTTCTGGAGGCAATGAAATTGGTGGTTTAACGCCTGGTAATGAAATTGAATGATATGCATTTGGCTCACCTGCATAAAACAATCCTTCTTCCACAAGAATGATCCCTGATGACCTTATCAGACAATGACGCGCACACACACACACACACACACACATGTTGAATTTCCAAAACCTTGGTCTATGTTAGAGTCTTAAAATCACTGACACTACCAAACCAAAAATCTCAACCATAAACTACTTTTCACAGTGGAAATATAAAGTTGTAAATCAGTTATGCACAACTATACACAATTTTTAACAAATATTGTACAATAATGTACAACCCACTCTTCTTTATATTAAATCAATATGAATAATATAACAATCTAGGTATACAAGATACAATTACAAACTTTGTTGTAGCTTCTATGTCATATATTGTCCTGTTGGTCCTTCACTTCAATATTGCTCACTAGCTACCCCTTAGTCCTTCAAAGGACAACACATAGAGACTCCAGGAGGGCTGCACCTAACGCTGTTGCATGTCACTTTTGCTGCATGTACACAGGCTCATCAATATTCTCTCTAGGTTGGGAAATTCCCAAGCTCCAATCTTACTTATAATAGTCTCTTTCATCCATCAAAAATCTACTCATAAGGCATCAAAATTCACCCAATATTCAACTATCTTTGTCACTTCAAGGTTTCTAGTCTAGGGTTACTTTGGACATCCAGATGCTACCTTCTAATAGTCCAAAGATGCCCAACACTACACTATCGATTCTACTCGTAAGATGGACTCCTCATCACCAAGGAAGGTCCTCCACACAACACCAAAAAGATGCAACAACAAATGATCCAAACTGGTCACTTCTTGACCCAACACTCGCCTAAAACATTGCTCTAATTATGTTTGCACACTACTATTTGTGGTTGTTCTAGTTAGGGAACTTGTTGCAGCCCTAAACACTTTTGACAGTCCCCAAACAACCCACTAATTTGTTGCGGCACACCCTTCAAGAACTCCTCCTTTTCTACACTGTTACCTTGGGCATATACTAGCCCCTTAGCATGCCCTACGCAAGCCTAGTGGTGGTGCTATGGCTTGTGGCCTAGCGTACAACAATCCTGTAGCAAAAGGTCCCCCAAAACAGTTCCTAAACAAGTTCAAACCATTAGCGTTTTATCCCTTCAGGGCTCAGCCTAATAGCTAGCACCCTTGACCTCCTTGACAACAACTCAGACCCCTATTTTAACCCTGAAAGAGTCCCTTGTCTCCATGTTGTTCCTGCCTCCCTTGTGCTGTGACCAGGGAAAGAGATCTCGCTCTCCATCGAACCCTTTTCTAGAGATAACATTGCACAATATGGATGAGAAAATGACATCAAATCACCCTCTATTTATACACAAATAAGGGGCTCCACGAATTGATGAAGAGACATATCGCTTGGATGAATCCACTTCAAGCCTACATGACTTGATTGTCCATTAATTAGTTGTCAACTTCAAAAATTTATATCTTCATTTCAAGAGCTCTGATTTGAGTGACATTTGTAGTATTGGAATTGTCATGCCAAGCTCTATCACCTCAAATTTTCTCAAGCTCAACTTCATAATGGTTTTGGCCTAAATCCTGATGGGTACAAAACCCCACACTTGGGTTCCAACACTAGGGAAAATTTTAAGGATGAAAATTTATCTTAAAGTTTAGAAACCTTGATGAATCTTACTAGTCCCTAATATCCAAACTGTAAAATGTTGGTGATATTTTTGTAGAAATTTTTATATTTCCAATGATTTTATATTAGTCTATATAAAATTTTAGCGATTGCTAAGGTAAAATATTTTTGTATTGTAAAATTTTGGCGAGTCATTTTTAGGAAAAAATGGAAATTGGAAAATGTTTTTTGGGAAAAAACATGGAAAATTAGCCGCCCGCGAATATTAGCCCCAAAATTTTTCATTGTCCATGACCACAAGTGACCCTTGTGGTGGTTTTCCCTCCAAACCCCAAACCTTAGGGATTGCAGTACCTCCCAAGCTACACAAATCAACACTCCTTCTTAGTGAGGGAGGTACTTCCAAGACTAGGAAGTATCTTATCATCATCATCATCACTACTCGCAACACTTTCCCAACTCCTAGCACTCACAATCGCAACAATCCTTGGACAGTGAACTACCCCCTTCTCTGAAGTGTCGCTGTCACTAGAAGCATCCTGCTTCTTCTTCTTCTTCTCCTGTATTGATTTCCAATATCTCCATGATTACTTCTTGGTAGTTTGTAGTAGCACCCTTTCTCCCCATAGACCGCACACTCTTCTTTGGTTGCAAATTCTCCCTCTGAACCTG
Source organism: Pinus taeda (assembly GCA_000404065.3). Classification (NCBI taxonomy): domain Eukaryota; kingdom Viridiplantae; phylum Streptophyta; class Pinopsida; order Pinales; family Pinaceae; genus Pinus; species Pinus taeda. The sequence continues at coordinate 29,867 of APFE030765158.1, forward strand.
TAAGCTCCCTCTAGAACTTGACTCCCTCTAAGTCTCTGGAACCTAGAATTTATTCTATGGAAAGTGTACCTTCTTCTCAGGAACTAGTATTTTCTCCTTTGAAGCTTTCACCTGCACCTGCACCTGCTTGTGCTTCTCTATAACCTACACCTACTCCACCTACTTCTTTCCATGATACACAATCTCTCCTGTCAACCTGTAGAGACCATGCTCTCTAACTCCAAATATAACTCCATTGCATTTAGAGCCTCTGGGCCTAATTCTTTCCTTCCCATCCTAGAACAAGACCTCAAACCCATTCCTCTCAATCATTGAGATGGAAATCACACTATATCTGAGTCCCGATACAAACATTACATCTTGGACCCGCATCACATGACTTGTCTCCATCCTTAATGGCACAACACCTAATCCTCATATATGCAACTGAATCTTGTCACCCAACACCATGTGTAACTTCAAGTCCCATTCAAATAGAGTCTCAAAAACCCCCATGACCATTTCATATGACTCGTCACACCACTGTCCATGTACCATCCATCCTCATTTATAGTGCCCTACGAGAAATGAGAAATCATAGCAAAGTCCTCCTCTTCCAATCTCCTAGTGAGATCATCTATCTTAGTTGAAGTGGCAACATTGGCAGCCTACATTCATTTCCTCTTTTCATCATCACCCTTCTTCTTAATTAGACATCTTGACGAATAATGACCCATCTCGCCACGGATGAAACACTTGACCTTACTTAAGTCCTTCTTATGCTTACCCTTCATTCGTGTTATAAGTGCCATGTCATCATTGAAAGACTTCTTTTTTAGATGAAGATCCTCATCCCACAACTCTTCCTGAATGAAGTTATCCCACAACCTATCCCATTCTAGTAGTTTCTCTTCGACAACTATTCCTTTGATGAAGAGCTTCCATTCCTTGGTGAACCCTTTCAAGGAAATCCTTACCATATCTCCATCTAAGATAGTCACACTGATGGCAGAAAGCTCATCTTTTACCTGAGACAATCTCGTCAGGTACGAGGTCACACGTTCACCCTTTATCATCTTGGTGGACTTCAACTTATCCTCCAATACCAGTACCTGGTTCTCGTTCTCATTCTAGAACAAATCCTGAAGATCCATCCACATCTCATGTGCATTGTTCTTCCAGGACAAATGAGGTATTAGGGCATCCTTCACACCATATAGGATGATCAATCTCACCTTCGTATCCAAATATTCATATATTTCCAGCTCCTCAGGGTTGGTTGGCTTCTTGATCTCTTTCTCGGCAAACTCCCATATCTTGCTGACCTACAAGACCAAGTTGATCCTTTCCTTCTAAGGAGTATAGTTGGACAACCCCTCCAACCTATACTCATACTGGAGACCTTCCTGCAACTTCGACATTGTATTGATCCATTCACTTACAATGTTACCAACTCCCTCTCATGCTATACTTCATTGAACACAACTCTGATTTACTTACTTCCAAAGTAGCTATGACACACTCTGATACCATGTTCAATTTCCATGACCTTAGGTCCAGGTTAGAGTCTTAAAATAACTAACGCTACCAAACCAAGAATCTCAATCATAAACTACTTTGCACAATGGAAATATAAAGTAGTAAATCACATATGCACAAGTATACACAATTTTTAACAAACATTGTAAAATAATGTGCAACCCAATCTTCATTATATTAAACCAACCTGAATGATAAAACAATCTATGGTATACAAGGTAGAATGACAAACTTCATTGTAGCTTCTATGTTGTATCTTTCCTATCAGTCCTCCACTTCCGTACTGCTCACTAGCTTCCCCTTAGTCCTTCATAGGGCAACATATCGAGACTTTAGGAGGGTTTCCACCTAACACTACTGCATGTCACTTTTGCTACATGTACACAGGCTCATCAATATGCTCTCTAGGTTGGCCAATTCCTGAGCTCCAATTTGGCTTCTACTAGCCTCTTTTGGCCATCAAAGAGCTACTCATAAGGCTACAAACTTCACCCAATCTTCATCTATCTTCTTCCCTTCAAGATTGCTAGTCTAGGGTTACTTTGGACATCCACACGTTGCCCTCCAATAGTCCAAAGATGCTCAATACTACACTTTTGGTTCTTCTCCTAAGATGGACCCTTCACCACCATGGAAGGTCCTCCCACAGCACTAACAGGATAAAACAAAATTTGATCCAAATTGGTCATTTCTTGACCCAACGCTCTTCTAAAACATTGCTTTAATTCTTTTTTCATAATGTTATTTGTGGTTGTTTTGGTTAGGGCACTTACTACAACCCTAAACTCCTTTGACAGTCCCAAAATAACTATCTAATTTGTTGCGACACACACTTGAAGGACTCCTCCTATGCTAAGTTGTTATCTTTGGCATATACTAGCCCCTTAACATGCCCTATGCAAGCCTAACTGTGGTGCTATGGCCTGCGACCTAGCACACAACAGTCCTGTAGCAAATAGTCCACCAAAATAGTGCATAAACAAGTTCAAACTAGCAATATTTTAGCCCTCAAGGGCTCTGCCTAACAACTAGCGCCCTTGACCTCAATGACAACAACTTGGACCCCTATTTTAACCCTGAACCAGTCCCTTGTCTCCACATTGTTCTTGCCTCACTTGTTCTGTGGCTAGGGAATGAGATCTCGCTCTCCACCGAATCCTTTTTTATAGATAACATTACACAACATGGATGAGAAAATGACATCAAATAACCCTCTATTTATACACAAATGAGGGGCTCCATGAATTGATGAAGAGACATGTCTCTTGGACAAATTCACTTCAAGCCTACATGACTTGATTGTCCATTAATTATTTGTCAACTTCAAAAATTCATATCTTCATTTATAGAGCTCTGATTTGAGTGATCCTTGGAGTGTTGGAATCATCACGCCAAGCTTTATTACCTCAAATTTTCTTAAGCTCAAATTCATCATGTTTTTACCCAAATCCCAATGGGTGCAAAACCACACGCTTGAGTTCCAAGCCCACAAGTGACCCTTGTGGTGCTTTTCCCTCCAAACCTTGAATCCTAGTGCTTGGAGTACCTTCCAAGCTACACAAATCAACACATGCACACACACACACACACATATCTACGTGTGTGTGTGTGTTTATATAAACATTTAACCTTGAACTTATGAACATTGATAACTATGTTGTGATCATGATTATGCTAATGTCTATATATACAAAAATACACACAAAATTATTTATATATACAAACGTTGTTCTCAATGTTGTGCATGTGTTCCATTGATAAAGGAAGTTATTTTAACCTTGACCTTATGAACACCGGTAACTGTGTTGTGATCATGACTATGCTAATGTCCATATATATACACACACACAAATATATATATATATATATACTATATATATATATATATATATATATTATATATATATATATATATATATATATATATATATATATAGTCATGATCACAACATAGTTATTTTTTTCATTAAGGTTAAGATTAAAATAACTTCCTTTTATCTGTGCAACACTGCACAACATTGAGAACAACAGTTCCCAATTCAGCCAAGCATATGTTACTTCATATCCATGACTTTACCTTCTCATTAGATATCTATCTATCTATCTATATATATATTATATTATATATATTATATATATATATATATAGATAGATAGATAGATAGATAGATAGATAGATAGATAGTCATGAACACAACATAGTTATTGATTTTCATAAGGTCAAGGTTAAAATAACTTCCTTTATTTGTGCAACACATGCACAACATTGAGAACAATAGTTCCCAAATTAGCCAAGGCATATGTTACTTCATATCCATGTACTTTACCTTTCTCATGACTGTCCTATCATTGTCCATTTATCCCAATGGACCCAACCATCCCAATTGGATATCATATTCTTACCTTTAGCTGCCCTTCATTCATACATCTTGCTTTATCTAGGTCTTACATTACCTATTGGGTTTCAATTATCTCTCCCGAAGCTCCATTAGCTTTCCTCTTTTCCCCAACCAATTCCCAAGGCCCTCAAAACATAAAACGAAAGAAAAGGAAGAGAAGATGAAAAACATAGAAATATAGACAATAAGACAACACCACAAACAAAGTGGCATGGCCATGCACCAATCACAATCAAAACCAAAAATCAAGCACAAATAAGGCATGAAACAATGAAAGCACAAAACTTTCAACAAACACCTTGACTTAATCCCCATGGTTCCTAGTGCTTCCAAGGATTCATAAGTGAAATGTTAGCTTGAGCCTTCTTCAAGGTATATGACAATCTATTTTGTCATGCGATTCCCTGCATAATAATTCCATAAACACACATCTGTCGGTGGATTAATAAATATAACAATATAACAGTTACCTTGCCTTGGTGTACCCACCACACTACCCTACAACTGAACAGTTGCACATATCATATCTCAAAGGATTCCATTTCCCTTGATGAATCCAGCTATAATTAGAAAACAACTATTATGTCTGCATTTGATCAACCATCTCCCATGTAGCTTCCTTGGCCCAAAGTTCTTCCACAAACTTTAACTTGCTATATTTGTCGATCCTGTAACATGAGCTCCTTTTGCTACAAGATGCATTGAGGCTTTTCCTGGAACTCTCCCTCTGGTTCCACCTTCCATAATGATAATGGATGCTTGATGATCTTCCTGTCTATTATCCACTATTGTGTAGATCCAAGGAATGAATTAAGCTACATCCCCAACTATTGGCTCCTCCTGAGTATTGTAGATCTATGGTCTACCACGCTTCCACCATGCCACTTTGATACAAAGGGAAATCCTTTATTCATTGCAATGGTTTTCCACTATTACTTTTTTTTTATTGCTCCATAGGCTGAGACCCACATCCTTTCTTAGCTTGATTCAAATTTCTAATGGATTACTCTAAAGACCGAGGCTCATCAAGATCAATCTGATCTTTGAATGATAATGGAAATATGATAATGAATCTTTGGATATTTTCTTTCTCATCCTTGAGATAGGGCACATAACTCAATATCTATAGAAATATGGTTGTATGCACTTCATCTCTCATGGAACCCATCCTAAGCTCATAGAATTCCTTGGTATTCTCATCATAATACCTCTCAAAAAACTACTTCTTCCTAAAGAGTCTTTCAAATTCATCCCAAGTCAGCTCCTATTCCTTGATGCCTCTGACATGCTTAACATCTTCTCACCAGATATACGCTTTGCCCTTGAGACTGAAGGTAGCTATCTTAGCTTTCACATTCTCAGAGTAATCATGAAGTCTAAATAATTTTATCATCCTAAGAAGCCATGATTTTTTATGCAAGAGCATTCAGCCCAAGCAAAACCATTGTAAATAGTAGATATAAGGGGTCATGCATTTTAGGAATCAGTTTCCTAAGTTCCAAGTCAAAGTAATATTTAGGCCTTTAAGTGTGATTTAATTAGAAGTGGGAGAATATGTAAATGCTCTCAAAACAAATAAATGATAACATGAGTAGTTCCATGATCTAGGAGCAAGGGAGAGCTTTGAGGCATAAAAGGGAGAATAGATGTGGACCATTGAGCAAAACAGAGGGCTTTTCTGTTTTAAAACAGAGAAAATATGGAGTGGATAAAGTCTGCCATATATGTACATATGTAGTGAGCTTTAGGGCTTTAGAGAGTGATTTTCGATCCGATCCAATGGTTCCATATAAATATGTAAGCCTACAGGCAGAAAATAGGAGGCCACCAATAGTCGAATCGGGCCTGTACGTGTGTGTGTGTGTGTGTGCGAGACCGAGGAGTCTCGGATGTAATCTATATTTTACATTAATATATGCAAGATTATTTCTTGTCTATGTCATGATGCTTGAGAAGTAATTTATGTGTGAATTACTTGTGAATTTGTAGGCTTTGTTGTAGGTTGCAGGTAGAATTTTGAAGGACACAGAGGAGTAAAGATGATTCAGAGAAATCATAGAGGGATCATTCAATCCAAGTGAAAGGTAGAGTTTCCTTGGAGAGGGGTTGTGAAGCAAGAATTTGCTAAGGAATCTAGCACAGAGAAAGCTGAACAATGGAAGTAGAAGACAGAGTTTGAATGACGCTGCTGGGAAGAATATGATTGGAGAAATCATATTGATCCATTTGAGGGGCCAAGAGTTACTTTGAAGTAATAGCAATTAGAGGAGCAATCGAAGAGAAGCTCTAAAGGAAGAGTCGCAGTGGATAGTGAAGGAGGAAGAACCTTGTGAAAACCCAAAAGCGCCACAGAAAGCATTGGAAAGGTGTAAATTCTAAGTAAAGGGACGAGCGGAGAACTAAAGGATTAAAACTCAACAACTATTGGATCTTCAAGATCAACAACTATGATTGGATCGCTAAATCACAATCAGAATGAGCCTTAGAAGTTTGCAAAGAATGATAACGATTAATCGTGGACTGTTGGATCGTGGCTAGAACAATGGTCATGATTAATCACATATCGCCGATCAGAAGTGCCAAAGGTCTGCAGTTTAGTGCATATGCGATATCACTGATAGCGATATCAGTGATTGGCGTTGGCTGTATATTGGTGATTGGAGGTCGGGCTATCAGAGGGCATGAAGGAAACGTAGAGGAAGCAGACCCGAGGGGGATATGAATGGGAATATATAATATTTGAAATCTGTAAGGAGTAGATTTCCTTTGTGTTCCCATATGTTTGATATTTCAATAGTTTATATAGTGCAGCCTTTTATAATGTGAAAGTATGTTTTACACAACCTGATAGTCATATCGGAGTCGGAAGAGGGGTAATAGTATATATATATATAATATATATATATATATATATTATATATATATATATATGACCATTGAACATGCGATGGTTGATTGCAATGAGGTTTTAGCTTCGAGGTTTGTGCTAAGGCTGTAATAAAGCGGATTTGTGTGGAATTCCTTTGAGAAAGGATTTCACTAAGGGATTAGCACCGATAGTGTTTTGTGTTAATATATATATGTAACTAAAACATATGAAGGAGTATGGTTATATATATGGATTGAGGTTGTGAAGGGTTTTGAGTCCTGATAAAGGGTTACAACGGGGTGTTTGAAGTTCCGTTATAAGAAACTGTGATAAAAGGGCCACTTGACCATTTATGGTCTGTAGATTTGACTCCTTCGTCGAGTTAAATATCCTGGGACAGTTGTGAATGCATTCTTGTGTTCGAAGAATTCATACTATGGGTATGTGCGGGTGGTTAACCTAGCATTAGTTTGGCTAAGGATGGTTATATGCTGGGACACTATACCATTAGTGGTATAAGAGCAGAAGTTTGTATCAGAGAAGAATTGAGGTCAAAGTAGAATTACTACCAGAGTAGAAATAAAGCGGGGAAGATTTCTGTGAAAAGAAATTTGCACACAGGAAAAGGTAATGTGATGAATGATAAAGACTACAGTGGGAGATTGTAATAGTTCCAGTAGAGGCTTGGAGTAAGTAGGAACAAAGGATTCCTTGAAAGAAAATAAGATTGCTTAATGAAAGTTCTGAAGGAAAGATGACTTGGAAACCAACCAGAGGATAAGCCATTCAAAGTGCAGAGGAATGGGTGAAACAAGATCATGCTAAGATCTTGGAGAGGTAATATATTATGTTTTGTTTTAAATTAAGAATGTGTGTTTTTACACTAATGCACATGTGATAGCAAGAGAAGCTGTGAGAGAAGAACCAGGTGAGTTCTTGAAGGCAGAGTAAGGATAATACTCTAAAGGAGAAGTGGCAGTGAACCTGAAGAATCCAATAAGAGATTGGATAGAGAGGACAACTGAAGTGTTCTCAAGAGAGAGTGAGATATTGTAGAAGCCTAGAAGGAGAAAAGGTGTTGCTGAAGAGAAGGTTACAGAAAAAGGACCTATGCTTACCAAAAGACTGAGTGAGGAGAGCTTAGGGAGGTAAGATTGCAGCCAGGAGGACTCGCTGTTGCAGAGGCTTGTTGCAAAGGAGCTCATGAAGAAAGAAGAGAAGAAGATGACTACTGATAGTCATAACAGAGGTTTAGAGAGAAGCCACAATAGAAGATATAAGAAAGAGGATGCCAAAACAAATGGCAAGAGAATGAGTCAAGAAGAAATTGACAAAGAGGTTGCTGAATTAAAAGAACAACTCAATGCATTAAGGAGAATGCTTGAGGAAAGCCAAAGGCTAGGTTTGGTCTTGAGGAAGAAGCCAGTGGAATGGCATGAGATGCAAAGAAGGTTGCAGCAAAAGAAAGTAAAGTGGTTGAAGGAAAAACTCAAGGAAGTTGAGTTAGAAATGGAAGAATCTATTTGTGAACTAGAACAAGGAGAATTCTGGGAGATAGTGAAGATGAAGACTTAAACACTGAAACTTGAAGTAAGGCTGAAGGGTGACATGGTTTTAAATTTGACAATTTGTGTATGTTTGCAGGTGAAGGACAATTAGCTGATATTGTCATGAAGAAGGAAAAAGACCAACAAAATCAAAATTCTATTATGGAAGAAGATGAGGTACATAGGTCTCATATACAGCGGGTGGAAGATGTCAAGCAACTAAGTGAAGGGATTGAAGAGATTGAAAAAGATACCATCGAAGAATTTTTGAATCATATGGATGATTTAGAATAGCAAGGAGATATGATGGTTGAACCATCAAGTGAGACCATAGGGTCTTATATTTTTAAAACTGATAGTTTGTGTATGATGGCAGATATTGTAGGAGAAAAGAAGCCATTTGAGGATATCTTTAGAGAAGATAAATAGCAAGGGACTGAAGCCAAACTTGAGGAAGAGACTATGGTAGCTGGAAACAGAGTAAAGGATCATCAATTCACTATGATGATAGACACAGTGGAGATAGCCATGGAAACTATTGAGATAGACAGTAGGGAAGCTAGACATCTATAGAAAGATGTTAAGAAGGAAGACGTCTATGCAAAAGACTTAGCAAAGGGAGAAAGAACACTAAAAAAGAAGTTTTTTGAAGAGGATGGACAGTCTTTTGAAGAGCATGGACAGTCTTTTGAAGATGTTGAAAGTCTAGGGGAGTACTCTAGGAGAATAGAGTATGATGATGAAGACCTCTTGAATGAGGGAAGTAGTGATTTGCTACAACAGAAAGACCTTGAGAGTACAAGGGTCGAAGGAAGACAATATTTTAATATTATAACACAACATGTGAAGGATGAAGCTGGAAGAAGAGAGCATTGTGATGAAGTGCTTGCTAAGTGTGAAGAGGAAATTAAACTGCTGGAGAAACTGATGAGAGAATCTGATAGTAGAATAGAAGCTATAGTTTTTGAAGAAGAAGATGTGTCTCAAGTAGCCATGGAGATAGGAACATGTAATAATTTGTTTGCAGGTTCATTAAAAAACATGAATGTATGAGTGTGTGATCAGAGAGATTGAGCAGAGATTGTTTGAAGATGGTAAAGAGGCAGTAGGAATCAAACAATTTCAAAGTGAAGCTAACTAGCAGTAGGTTAAAGGAGGAGAAGTTCACTACTGTGAACCCAACTAGGAAGACATCATTAGAATAGATGGTGTGGAAGAGATACTAATGGACAGTCTCATGAATTCTACTTAGAATTCAAATCAGCATACTGATGTGCTGACAGAGGGGAAGGAGAAAACAGAGCAACAAACTAAATTGTTACCAAAGTAAGATAAGGCACAACAACCTTATGTTTTTAATTTTAACAAGGGTTTTGTGAATGCAGGTTTTGTTGCGGATGCTGGATGAGGTTTGGCACAAGTAAATAGCCAAACAAAGGTGAAAGAAGAGAATTTTGTGGAAGAAATCAATCCATGGAATGGAGAAATTAATTTGCTGGAAAGAATGCTAGACAGTCATGTTTTAATCATGAAAGAGGGTAAGGATGATAGGGAGGCAACAAGTAAAGAAAGAGCAAGTAAACCAAAGAATGAAGCAAGTAAAAGAATAGTCAGCATAGAAGACAACAACAAAAACCTGAAACAAAGAGAAGGAAACAGAAGTAAGAGGCAAAAGATAGACCAACCCAAAGATATGTTGGACATATAAATTGAAGAAATATGGCAACAGATGATGAAGCAATTCAAATGGAGGAAAATGGTAATAGAAGCAAGCAAGATCAAATAGAAGTTGAACCTGATTGACAGGAAGAAGAAAATGAAGTAAAGGACAACAAAAGTACAACAACGACAAAGGTACAAGGCATCTGGATAGTTACAGAACAAAGTGTGGGATCCAGGAGGACAAAGACCAGAAGACACATGATCAGGAGATCATGAACATTTTCTACTTTGGGAGTCTGATGCATGAGCATTTAGCCCAAAGAAAATCATTGTAAATAGTAGACATAGGGGGTCATGCATTTTAGGAATTAGTTTCCTAAGTTCCAAGTCAAAGTAATCTTTAGGCCTTTAAGTGTGATCTTATTAGAAATGGGAGAATATGTAAATGCTCTCAAAACAAATAAATGAGAACATGAGTAGTTACATGATCCTAGGAGAAAGGGAGAGATTTTAGGCATAAAAGGGAGAATAGATGTGGACCATTGAGAAAAACATGGGGTCTTTCTATTTTAAAATAGAGAAAATATGGAGTGGATAAAGTCTGCCATATATGTACATATGTAGCGAGCTTTAGGGCTTTAGTGAGTGATTTTAGATCCAATCTAATGGTTCCATATAAATATGTAAGTCTACAGGCAGAAAGCAGGAGGCCACCAATAGTGGAATCAGGCTTGTACATGTGTGTGTGTGTGTGTGTGTGTGTGTGTGTGTGTGTGTGTGTTGGAGACCGAGGAGTCTCGGATGTAATCTGTCTTTTACATTAATATATGCAATATTATTTCCTTTCTGTGTCATGATGCTTAAGAAGTAATTTATGTGTGAATTACTTGTGAATTGGTAGGCTCTGATGTAGGTTGTAGACAGAATTCTGAAGGGCACAGAGGAGTGAAGATGACTTAGAGAAATCATAGAGGGATCATTGAATCCAAGTGAAAGGTAGAGTTTCCTTGGAGAGGAGTTGTTAAGAAAGAATTCTCTAAGTAATCCAGTGCAGAGAAAGCTAAACAATGGAAGCAAAAGGCAGAGTTTGAATGAAGCTACAAGGAAGAATATGATTGGAGAAATCGTATTGATCCATTTGAGGGGCCAAGAGTTACTTTGAAGTAACAACAATTAGAGGAGAAATCAAAGAGAAGCTCTGAAGGAAGAGTCACAGTGGATAATGAAGGAGGAAGAACCCTGTGAAAACCCAAAGGAGCCACAAAAATCATTGGAAAGGCATAAATTCTAAGTAAAGGGACAAGAAAAGAACAAAAGGATTGACACTCAACAACCATTGGATATTCAAGATCAACAACTACGATTGGATTGCTAATCAGAATGAGCCTTATAAGTTTGCAAAGAATGGAAGCGATCAATCGTGGACCACTGGATCATGGCCAGATCAATGGTCATGATTAAATCACATATCGGCGATTGGAGGTGCTAAAGGTCAATAGTTTAGTGCATATGTGATATCGTTGATAGCGATATCGGTGATCGATGTTGGCTGTATATCAGAGATCAAAGGTCAGGCTATCAGAGGGTGCGAAGGCAATGTAGAGGAGGTAGACCTAACAAGGATATGAATGGGAATATATAATATTTGAAATCCATAAGGAGAGGATTTCGTTTGTGTTCCCATATGTTTGATATTTCGATAGTTTATATAGCGCGGCCTTTTATAATGCGAAAGTATGTGTTACACTACCCGATAGTCATATCAAAGTCGGAAGAGGGGTAATAGTATATATATATATATATATATATATATATATATATAGATATATATCTATATATATATATATATAATATTATATATATATATAATATATATATATATATATATATATATATATAAAATATATATATATATATATATATATTATATATATATATATATATATATATATATATATATATATATATATATATATATATATATATGACCACTGAACATGTGACGGCCAATTGCGATGAGGTTTTAGCCTCGATGTCTGTGCTAAGGCTGTAATAAAGCGGGTTCGTGTGGAATTCCTTTGAGAAAGGATTTCACCAGGGGATTAGTGTCGATAGTGTTTTGTGTTAATATATATATGTAACCAAAACATCTGAAGGATTATGGTTATATATATATATGGATTGAGGTTGTGAAGGGTTTTGAGTCTCGATAGAGGGTTATAGTGAGGTAATTGAAGTTCTGTTATAAGGAACTATGATAAAAGGGTCACTTGACCATTTATGGTCTGTAGATTTGACTCCTTCATCGAGTTAAATATCCTGGGACAATTGTGGATGCATTATTGTGTTGGAAGAATTCATACTGTGGGTATGTGCGAGTGGTTAACCTAGCGTTAGTTTGGCTAAGGATGGTTATATGCTGGGACCCTACACCAATTTTGCATCTTTTGACTTATTCAACTCCATGAAAAGTAGGAGGCTTGGATTTCTTGAATTCTTCTAGCACATATCCCTTCTAACTCTTCCTATAATGACACTGGCAGTGATAGTAATGTTGTCTCCCAGAAGTAGGACTAAAATAAAATCCATGAGTACTATACCTCCTCTCAGTTGTATCCAAGAGTCTGCCACTCTTTACTGTATCATCCTTGTCCAACTTGTTCCTTTTCTAAGACATGCTTTCATCAACACCATTAGTATTTTCTTCATATCTGTCTCCATGGATGATTCCCAGCTATCCCTACTTCTACAAATATGAAAGACTTTGGAGGATGACTACATTAACCTCAACTTTCTTTTCTTGATCTTTTGCAAGCCTTTCCTATGCCTCAATCAACCTCTTATTATTTTCCTTGTAATTTACGATCTCTTACTTCAAGCTTCTCAATGTATCCACTAGACCAGGAGAGTCTCTCACTTCCTACTTCTCAACTGACTTCTCCCATCTCACTAGTTTCTCTTTTGGTATATATGGGGATTCATATGAATTGTACTCAACTATTCTTCTCTTCATCCCTAGTATTATGTTGTCCTGCAAGCATACCCTATTAAATAAACCAAATAGAAGACATAATCAAAATCATACCTCAATGTATCTCAGGGGATATTATTGCATCTGCACCAGTCAGTCGATATTAATACAATACATAATAATAACAATAACTTAACTGTCATGCAACAACTGCAATGACAATAATCATCATGCACATGACCACAATGCATATAACAAAAAATTAAATATCATGCGTGAATAACCGATGTACCTGCATATGACCCCACTAATTAACTAGCATCTATCATGTATGTAACCACAATGGTAATAAAATGACTAGCATGTAAATGACCATATGTGTATAACATCAATTAACCATCATGCATGTATGCCAAATATATAAACTTTCATGACATCATGCTTTTACCTTGAGGTCTAGTGCTACAACCTTGCTCTGAAACCACTCTATAACACCCCACTCCACATTTACCTGCTTTCACAAGGTCTCAAAGATAAACATGAGTTGAGAGTTACTATGACATGACCTGACAACCAAGTTCTAGTTATGGAAGTGGGGCCTGCTAAACTAACAACCTTCTACAACCTCCCAGGGACACCTGATCACTCAAATATCTAAAAACACTCACTGGTGATATTTACCTAAGATGAAACCACATTTTCACGCACTTTACATCCCATCTGCATGAATGCCAAGTTGTGCATATGACTAAAAGGCTTTAGCTGCATGCACAAGCCTTCCTCCATGCAGCTGCAACCACACTCATAGGCCTTCTTCCTTGTGGCCAGAGACTTCATTCCATATGTTCAGGCTAGTCTTCAGGCCACTACCTAAAACTACTCATAACTTTCCAGAACAATACCATCCAATGACATGACCCTCTAGAATCAATTTTGAGTCTCTAATCATGCTAAAACTTAAAAAAGACACAATAGTTATTTATGCAAACATTCTGTAAACAAGGTAACGATAGCTCCTGAATGCCTATCTGTTCATTGATTGAATCATCTGAGGAGGATGAACAAGGCTCACTGCCCTCTCTTACTAGTTGTACAAGCACATGTTAGCTCATGCCTTCAAATATATAACTAAGAGCCTGTTAAACAATAGAATAGAACCATAACAAGACCACATCACATAATGATAAATATACAATGCATGTAACCAATATTTAACCAGAATAGAACCATGACAAACCAATCATGAAATCATACATGAAATCAGAACTTGTGCTTTTTAATCTCAATAAGAATCAACACATATTACCATATACAAATGCCAACCAAGTCAAAGAATTACATGTACCACCCTACCATAGATTAGGGTTGAACCAAATCTTTCTTTTATCCCAATCAAACCCGTGCCATATTACAAGCATGAATGTGGGATCTCATGGGATAAAACAAAATAGAACCAACTAGGGCTTCCAGAGGATAAACCACCTCAACCCTCAACCAAAATGATTTCACCTAAATTGGTCCAGAAATCATGAAAACTAAACAAACTTGGATTCCTCATAATTTATTCACTATATCCAAAGTAATTTTCCTATATCCACCCACCTGTCAAGAGTTCCAGGAGAAAGCACATCTCCACCCTTGACCCTTGGGAATTTTCTTGAGACAACCTCAACCAATATTGGAAATATAACGACCATCCAAAGCTTAACCAAAATAAGGAACCCATTACATCATGACTATCTAGCTAATGGAAAAGGCATGGATATAAAACATTGTCAATCTAGGAAAATCCCATGCCAATGAGAACAAACATAAACCACAAACCAGTGCATGCACCATGCATCAAATCCCTGCATGGTAAATCACACATTCACACTGTTACCTACAATTCCACAGCTATTTTATACCCTTACTTACCGTTGTCCAAAATTCCTCTTGCGCTCCCTTGCATTCCTTTGCTTGCTTGTGTCCAAGTGCTCTCCCTCTCCTCCTAGAGTTTGATTTCTAAAACTGATCAAAAAGTTGTCAATTGTTTCTTAGGTTCCTTTTTATCATTGATGTTTTGTGTCTGTTCATTTCCTTTCCCTCTTTTCTTTAATTTTCCTTTATGTTCTCTCTAATTTCCCTTGCATGCATATTCTTGTCCCTTCATCTTCTTTTTCTCCTATTTTCCTTTATTTCTTGAATTAATTTCCATTTATTTCCCTTTTCCTTTTGCCAATACCATGCCAATTTCCATAGCCATTAATTAACCACCAGTGACCCCCAATGTGATGTTTCTCCGCTACATTAATCTTGGAATATGTGGCCCATGAACTTGGTTGATTTTTTCCTTTTTATATGGAAATATAGTCTGGGGCTATTAAACCTTTTGCAAGCGTCTCTCTCTCTCTTTCTCTTTTTCTCTTGAATAATGTGGAAAAAACTCTCAAGCTAATGGAATCCTTCCTTGTAATGAAATGATAATTTTTTGGGATGTGAAGGTCAATGGTTTGAAACTTCGTAGGAAAAAATCCAGTCATGTTAAGGGCTAGTGTGGCCGAGGCCAGGTGCAATTCCCAGGTGACGTTGACAGCTTAGATGCCCCTAGGTCATAGTTTATTAAGCCACAGGTCAAGGTTAATGTGATCTATGATAAACTCATACGAATGAAAACAAAAGAAAAATGATATTTTTTTGCGAAATATTTTGGAAACATAACAATGCATTAATTTATTCTACTTCTTAGCTCTCCTTCCCCTTGCATTTATATATTTTGAAACAATTCATACCTACCCCTTGACTCATTAATGAAATAGATAATTAGGAAAGGACAAGAGGATTCCTTTGGGGACTGCATATCTCCAAATTATGATGGATGGGGCTAAATAATGGTTGGTCAACCTTGTATTATGAGAGGAAAATGGCCCATTCAATACAATTTGGTCCATAAATTGTTGATTGGGTGCTTTGGCAAATCCATGTGGCTATCGAAGAAAAAATCACATGGGTATGGTAAAATATGTCTTTATTTTGACCATTTCACTTCATGATGTTTCCAACAAAAAATGCTACACGCGTACGTGGTACTTCTAACCTTAAGTGTTAATTTGGAAGATTAGGGAAAATCCCCTCCTTTGGACAACCTTCCTCATTTAGAGAAGACCCTATTTTCCCTTGGAAGAATTTAATTTGGTCAAGGAAAAATATTATTTTTAATGGAAACCCACAAGTACACAAAAGTTCAGGACAACCTAAAGTTAAAAATTGGGTCTCCAAAGTCACCATATTTGAATACACATCAAGGACACATAATTTGGACATCACATAAGAACATTTGTTCTTCTCTCTCCTCTCTTTATTGGTTCGTACAACTAAAGCAAGGAGTCCAAGTTTACACATTTAAAGGGAAGAAGGTTATTTTGATTTTTTTGTGTTGACTTTTGTTTGGGCAGCTGCTGACCAAGTTTGGCTTGGCATTCTGATTTGGTTTGACTTGCAAAAAGATTTTTGGAACTCAAATTTTTCTGTGAAGGAACCAAAATTTTATGGGACGTTTGACTAGGGTTTCCCATAGGTCTATAGACTAAATTTTGGCTACAAATATCTAAATTTTGATCGCACCATTCTCTCTCCTTTGGCTAAGTCTTTTTGGGATTGTTTTGAATTTAATTTGACCAAAAGGAAGGTTGAATATTTTGATTGTCTAACGAGTTGATTTGGAGTTGATTTGGCTACTGGGCATTGACTGGTTAGGGCATCATTTTATATTGTTGACTGTTGTTGACTTTGACCAAATTTGACTTTTGGGCTCATCTCTTGGATACTGGTTAGCACGTTGTTGGATAATTCAAAGAATTGACTTTTCCACTTTATTGTTGAGTTGGAACATTGTATCTCTTTGTTGAACATTTGATGACGATCTAACAGAAGAAGAATTTTGAAATGGTTTTCCCTCTTGTGGGGTTTTTCCAAGGTCTTTAACAAAATCTTATGTCTCTTGTTATTTCTCTTGGATGTCTTCTATTGTACATTGGATTTACTATTTTATTTGCAATTTCTCATTATCATTGAAATATTAAATTTGTTTAAAAGTGATTGTTGGTTGAAGAAAAAATTGGGCTAAGTGATTGTGATAACATAGAACAATAGAAAATTAACATGTTATGAGAGATGAGGTGAAGTCAAGCCCAAGGAGACAAGAGAAAAAGAAATCACCTTTAAAGGGATCTATTTGAAATAAGCTACTTGGTCAAGATGTCTACCTCTTACTTCAAGGATACAAAGAAGCTAGCTGAATCATCAAATTTTTTTGCTTGGAAGAACAAGTTTGAATTGATATTGGATGATAATGATGTCTTGAAATATGTGGAAGGAAAATTACTTGAACCACTAAAAAATGGTCCTACTGATTCCAGGGCCAAATACAAGAAAGGTGAGCTCAAATCCAAGAAAATTCTTATTGAATCTTTGAAATATCATTTGCTTACTTATGTTGGAAAATTGAAGAATAAGGACATATATGATATGCTAGTTGGGATGTATGAGGCGAACAATTTGAATCACATCCTTTCCTTGAATAATAAACTCATGGATATTAAGATGAATAAGGGAGAATCTGTGCAATCGTATGACATGAGGATATCCAAACTAAGAGATCAATTGCAGAATATTGGTGAGCCTATATCTAATAGAAAGTTGGTGCTATGCACTCTTCAAGGCATTCCTCCTATTTAGGAAAATTTGATTACTACTATAAGACACAATGAAAAATTTCTGACATTTGATAGTTGGTTGGAAAATGTACTAAAGAAGAATGGAGGATGATACCAAAGGAAGGATTCAAAAGCATGAAGAGGGAGAGCTCTCTGCATTTGTTGCTCAAGAAAAGGAAAGGAAAGGAAGAGGAGGTCCATCTAATTCAAGAAAGCTTACTCTAACATCCAGGGACTCTAATAGAATATCAAGAAGGGATAGGGATATGTCAAAATTTAAATGATATAATTATCACAAGTATGGTTACTATGCTCAAGATTGTATGGAAAAGAGGAATGCTCCAAGGTCCAATCACAACAACGATTATGGCTTCAACAAAAACAGGTTTAATGATAGAAGAAGAAGTAATGATAGAAGAAGAAAAGATGCTCCTGATGATCATGATGAAGGATATCATCCTCAAAAGAGGTCAAGAAACTCAAGGTGTGGAAATAAAGAAATTGTTACTTAATCTAAATATATTCCTATTTTTGCTCTTATTGGTTGGTAGCTAGTGGGGCTTCTAGAAATTTCTCTAGGTACAAGGAAGTACTCTCAAATATGTTTGAGAGGGAGAGTAATATAAATATCATCCTTGGAGACAATTCCAATTATCTTGTGAAGGGATTTGGTTCAATCAATTTTCATTTAGACTATGGGGAAACTATTCTTCATGATGTGATGTATGTTTCTGGATTAAAGAAGAACCTAGTATCTATATTGCCTTGGAAGGCAAAGGAATGCAAGTTTCCTTTATAAGAGGAAAGGTCCTCACCTTACCCATGGAATATCGTATGAGGGATGATTTCACCCTGGCATCTAGAATTGAAGGTATCTACAGAGTCAATGGAAGATCACTTCGTGTTTTAGTACATGACAACAATCATCAAAATGAGCTATGGCATTGAAGGTTTAAACATCTACATTATGAAGCCCTACCCGAAGTAAGAAATATTGTTTCTAGAATTCCTGAGGTTCAATCTAATCATGACGGAGTATGTCTGGGATGTGCCAGTGCAAAGAAGTTTAGGGGATCATTCCACTCTAGCAAAAGTAGGTCCAGTGAAATTCTACAAATCACTCATTTTGACCTATGTGGACCCATGAAAATGAAATCTATAGGTGTCTATCTATATTGCATAATATTTGTGGATTAATTCTCCTGGAAGACATGGATATTATATTTGAAGCACATGGTTGAAGCATTTGATATGTTCCAATATTTCAAGGCATTGATAGAGAATCAAATGAGGAAAAAAATCAAGGTCTTCAAGTCTAATAATGGTGGAGAATGCACTTCTAATGAGTTCATTGAATTTTGCAAGAATGAAGGAATTAAGAAGGAGACCATTTTACCCTATAATCCCAAGCATAATGGTGTGGATGAAAGGAATAATAGGACCATCATGGAAGATTCCAGTGCCATGTTGCATGATCAAAAGTTGCCGAAGTTCCTTTGGTTAGAATCCATTAATAAAATGGTCTATTCAAAGAAATATTCCTCATTAATACCTGGGTGACAAGACTCCTGAAGAAGTATTCATAGGTGTGAAGCCCAATCTTGAATACTTGAGGATATTTGGCTACCCTGTGTACTTTTATGTGATGAAGGACAAGAGGAACAAGTTGGAAGCCACTGGAAAGAAAGATACATTTGTTGGATATTGCGAGAATTCTAAATATTTTACAATATATGTTGACACCTAATCATTAGGATTGGGTGAATAACTAAAATTGATGTAAATAAATAATAAATAATAAAGAATATGAATAGTCACCAGGAGATGAAATGAATAGTCTCTCCCTCATGTATATAATAAAGACCAACCTGAATGAAAATCAACAAATCATTTTTGAGGAGTTACTACCTGGTCTGACATGGTATCAAAGGCAGTGCCATTTTTGGCTTCCCTCTACTTTTTAATTCCCTATTCTGCCTATGTTATAAATTTTTTGTAGGTTGACATCTCTATCAAATCCCTGTGAAATCTCATTCATTGTTGAAGTGCATTACTGCATTGAAGGAGTTGGATTGGAGCTAGTTTCTGCCTCGAGGTGCTGTGGCATGAGAGTGCATTGAACTGTGTGTTAAACTTTGGCGCTATGTGGGAACACCATGAGAGTGCGTTGAATATTATATGATATATCAATATGAATATGAATGGTGTGTTTTCACCTGTTGTTGTGCATTGAAAAATGTTTTGAATGTTGATAGTTACACTATTCATGCATTTGTGTAATGTCATGTAATGGCTCTGCGTTAAGGCCACCGTGAGACCATGTGCACAAACCACTTGCCGATGAAGTGTATGAAGTGTTGCATTTTTCTGAAATCTGAGTTCTAATTATTGACTTGTGGTTGAATGAATCATGTTGCATTGGCTAATTTCTCTGGGCCTAGTTTGAATATCAAAGCTGGTGCTCCGGTGTACCTTGCTGCTATTCTTGAACATCTGGCTATTGAGGTTTTGGAACTTGATCGTAATGCTGCTTCGTTGAATATCTGGTTGTTGAGGTATTTGGAACTTGCTGGTAATGCTGCTTAGATGAATATCTAGCTGCTGAGGTTTTTGGAACTTGTTGGTAATGTTGCTCAACTAAATATCATAAGCCTGCTCTGGTTTTGGTTTTAATACATTGCCTTTTTTTTAATACATCATTTTGATGCCTGCACGTTAACCATTTTTGAAGACCATGTATTATGTTAGTGTTAGTCTTTGCTGCCTTCCTCCAGTGATCAAACATGCTCTTACAAGTGATTTTAAGGTGTCACAATCAAATTTTGTCATTTCAATAAGTCTTCAAGCAAAATTTGGTCACTAGGCATTAGGTCTAGGGTTTGCTTTCACTCCTTTCAAAGTTGCCCAAATGTCAGTCTATGTCACTATTCAGCTGAGTCTATCATCATTCAGAAGGATTTTATCATCATGTTAGGTTCCATTGGGTCATTTTACACCTTGTTCATGCTTCAGTTCCGCCTAGGTAAGGTCGTTTCCCTCTCCTAGGGTTTTGGAGGTAATTTCTCTTGGATGGTCAAATCATTAGCAAAACTTGTATCCAGATGTTAATACACCTTCTCCTATCCTTAATATACCTTATCAAACACTTCCCATCATTGAGATCCCCCAAATTCTTCATTTTTGCGCAAACCCTAGTTTCTTGCCACAACTTGGCAATTTTCTAGGCAAGGCTTGTGTTTTGCCCTTTTGGACCCCTTCCTCTCACTCGATCTCTGAGATTCCACTTTCCCCTACTTCCTAAAATCCCTCCCTACTTCCAAAAATTTCCCCAAGAATTTAGAAGCCCCTTAACCCCTTCATTTCACTTCATTTCGACAAAATCCCTTGTTTCACACATCGGGATAAGTTTCACTCAAAAGATCTTCCAGAGCAATAAAAGATGAATTTTGGAACACTGAGAGAGTTTTTTTTCTAAAACATGCCAAAGAAGGAAAAACTCCCTCACTTTTTACACAGGTGTCATGGGTTTAGAGAAATGTCAAAAATACAATCGCCTTGGGAGAATTGATGCACCTCCGAAGTGACCTTGGGAAAATCAAGTTTTCTCCTAGCTTGATTGGCCAAATAACTTTCTTGATGAGTCAAAGGATAACTAGAAAAAAATATATTTCCAATGAACTATCATGAGCTCAATTTGGAGTTGAGGAAGGCATTCAAAAATTGACTGCAACAGCATTCTGCCTTGAGGCAGCCTCATTTGGCACATTTTGCCTAGTCTTGGGAGATTTGATTTTTTATAAGGAAAATGAACTCCAAATGGAAAAATTCTAGTTGGGTTGGAAAGTAGACTCAAATACCTTTCCAACAAGCTATCCTGTGCCTGATTGTGACACCGGGAAGGCCTCCAAAGGCCTCCTGTAAAATGCACTATGTAGCTGGGTGCGCGCGGCACATTGGGTAAGGCGCACGACGCATCAGGGGCCCGCGGCGCATCAGGCACAAAAATGCAGTGTAAAAATACACGCATGTGGCACATCAGAGGCACATGGCGCATTGGGTGAGGTGCGCGACGCACTGGGTTTTAAGCCCGAAATTTACTTGGAAAGGCATCAAATTGCCTCCTCTCCGCACAAACTTGCAGGTAGGCTCATATTCACTACTTGTGCTTGGTTTTTGAAAGGTTAATGTAATGGGTTCATGATATATTTTCCATAGAAATACAAGTTGGAAAACCCTCCTTTGTCAATATAAAAAGTGCTGTAGGGTTTGGAAACAGTGTGTTACCAAGGTTGTATTCTTCCTCATTTCCCTTTGGCATATTTGGCACTCGAAGACAAAGAGATCAAGCCTTCATTCCTCATTTTCAACAAATCAAACATACACTTGGCATAGACTTTCAATACCATGGAGGCGGGCACCGATACATCATACAGCCAAGACAAAGATTCCATCAATGAACTGCATGCACCAGGAAGACACTGAAACGGAGTAAAAGGCAAGATCGACTCCGAATCTTGGCCGAAGCCTCTTTGGCTGAGCATGGCACTTGATGAGGCACCTTCAGCCCAAATTTTAGGGAATTTGGAGAAAAATTTGTCATTTTGAAATCTTTGCATTGAAAAACAGTTTTTTTGGCTCAACGCGTAGTGCGCCTGGCGCGATCCATAAGATTGGGAAGTCCAAATCACAAATGGCTTGTAGTTTTGGATTTGTCATGATGAATTATGCATGCTCAACTATTTCCAAAGCATTTCATCAAGTTCTGGATGATCAAAAGGGCCAAAAACACCATGAAAATCACCTTTCTGCCACCTTTTGCACTAGCAGTAAGTACTTCCTGGAGAATGCACTTTTGGAGGGGCAAATGGACACCAAATTGGAAAATTCTACTTGGGTTGGAAAGTAGACATCTAGGGCTTTCCAACAAGCCAACCTGAGCTCAATTTGGATGCCAGGAAGTGCCCCAAAATCAGGCTGAAAGGCGTGAAGTGCATAGGGCTCAGGCGCGCGGCGCACAGGGTTTTTTGGTCAAATTTTCACCTTCCAGCTCAGAATTTTGGCCAGTTATGACTAGTTTCACCTCTTGAAGTGATGTTTGACTCAGCGTGATGTAATTTGATGTATATGATGTAATTTTGGTACATTTTTACTTGTTCTAGAGTATTCGTTCACTAAAAGGTGAAAATCAAATGAATGAATTAGTTTCCTAGCATATAGGGGTAAGTTGTTTGACTACCTAGATTTCAGTTCCTTGTTTAGAATTAGTTCATACAGCTCCTACAATGATGAGCTCGACCCCTAGAGGCAAGGAAAGGGGTTAGGATGGTCTATATGATGTAATTTCTCAATCATTTTCAGAGGTTGGAGAGGTTGGACACTTGGGATTGCTTTGGCATACTATTGTACATATTTTCTCTGCATTTTTGGCTAAGAAAAGACCAGGGCTTTGCAGCATTGTTTAGGATCCATGTGGCTTTATGTTTTGATGGTGTGCTTCTTTCAGTAATTGTAAGTTGTTATGTGTATCATTTTCCTTCTTTCATCTTCTGTAAATGAACAAATGAAGTGTTAAGGTAGAATCCATCGATGGTTATGCTCTGCTTTTAAATTTGTTTAATTTTCCATGTTTTCATTTGTTTAAGGAGGATCCTTGAAACCTTCTTGCTCTCTTTAGCTCCTCACCAGTATGATCTACCCATTCATTCCCTTTAAAAGCATCAAGATGATTGCCTTTCCTTGCCCTATTCAGACCTCTGCAAAAACTCTGCCTCAATCCCCAAGCCCAAATTTGCCTTTCCCTGTTTCGACACAAAAACCCCTAAAAACTCAAATCCAACCTTTATACTTCATACCTAGCCTAAAATTAGCTTTTATTTCAGTCATCTCAAGTCTCATCGATTATCTTTTGCCGCGATTGACCCAGAGAGAGCCCTCTCCTGTCCTCGTAGGGCTAGCTACGAGGCTAAGCGTGGTTTGATGTAGCCTTGAGCTTTACCTTATTTCAGCCTAAGGTAGATTTGAGCGCTAACATATTATACAAGCCATGAAGTTGTGTTCCATTTAGTTCTTAAAGGGTGCATATATATAAAAATTGAGTTTTTTAAAGATGACTTATGGTCATTATAAGTGGTGGCATATTTAAAGGCTCATAAGTGAAGTTTTATAATATTAAATGTTTTATGTCCAAAAAAAAAGTTTGCTACATAACTAAGGTTCTACATTGAGGTGTGGCTGCTGGAATGTGACCCCAAGTCTGGTATTCTACCTCTGTCGGTGTGTATGACCTCTGGTTCGTATGCGTTGAAGGGAGTAGCGTATGGTGTGATAAGCGTATTTCCTTTGTGATGAAACTTCATATGGTGGATTTAAGGCTGCCGGTTTTAATACACTGTTGTATTAATTATCCCTCATTATTACTTTTTGAAAGTTAAATAGAGTTTGCCATCAAAAGTACAATTTTTACAGTATATTGCTAGAAGTATTTTTTTACAGTACACAGATTTTACAATGCATTCAATCATATCCATTGTGGGAATAGTTCTCACTGGAAAGGAGAACTATCCCGATTGGTCCCAGATGATAAAACACACCCTCATTTTCAATGAGTTGTGGAAAGGAGTGTGTGTTGGAGATGGAGACAAAGAGCTAGAACAGCCTACCTCAGACAAAGAGTTCACCATTTGGGAAAATAATAACAACAAAGCCTATGCATTAATTGTAGCATCTGTAAGTGAAGAGGTGAGTTGCCATATTTTTCCATTTTCAACTGCTTTTGAAGCCTTACAAAAGCTGAAAGAACTCTATGACTCACATTTTGAAGTTGTTCAACTCATGATTAAACTCTTCACTCTTGAATTACAAAATAATGATCCTCTTGCTCTTGCATTTGAAGTAAAATATATAATGCATGATATCAAATCCACTAAGGTTGAATTGGATATTCCTCTTATCGCTTTTCTCAAGGCACTTTATCCT
This sequence comes from Pinus taeda, assembly GCA_000404065.3. NCBI lineage: Eukaryota > Viridiplantae > Streptophyta > Pinopsida > Pinales > Pinaceae > Pinus > Pinus taeda. The sequence continues at coordinate 54,502 of APFE030765158.1, forward strand.
ACTTACTCCAATTATCTTGAGTCATTGCAAGCAAATGGAAATCCCAAAGATATTACCTTTGACTCTCTTGTGAAAAAAATTGCTGAAAGAGAGAAAGCTTTTGGAAAGAAGACAACCTCTAAATCGTTTGAAGAGGCTATGTGCCTTGCTCATAAAGAAAAGAATCTTGCCCAATATTCTTCCAAAGGAAGAGGTGGTCAAAGAGGAAGAGGAAGATATTTTAGAGGCAGGGTGGGTAGACACTCTCAAGGAGAAAAGTCAGATTTGCATTGCATACGCTGCAAAAGAAATGGATCACATGATGCCTCCACATGAAAGTTACCTTGGGACAAAATTGAGTAGCAAATAAACCAACAAAAGGGTAAAACTAATGACACAGACAAAGGTAATGCACCTGAATCCGCTCATTATGTTGTGGCACAATTATTAGAGTAAACGAAGACTTATTTAATGCTTCACTTGCTTCTTGGAAAAATGATTAGTTGCTTGATTCAAGAGCAACTTGCTGCATGACTCATAGAAAAGATTGTTTTGAAGAATTTACTGAAAATGTTGATGGAGCAGTATACTTTTCAGACCAATAAAAAATCAAGGCATTAGGGCTTGGCAAAATCAAGCTTAAATTGCCTGGTCTTCCAGACTTTCTTCTTCATCATGTTCTATATCTCCTATAGTTGAAGAGAAACTTGCTGTCCTTGGTCCACATCCACTAGCAAGGTCACTCCATTCATATTTTTGATGGAAAGCTTGAGGTGAGAAAAGCATCTGACCACTCACTTGTCATGAGGGGATAGAAGAAGAAAGATTTCTCAAGCTGCAGGGTACCTCTGCTCGTGCACAACATTTCTCATACAACTCTCATTATGAAGAAGGTACACTTCCATCAAGTTTATTATGGCATGCTATATTTGGACATTTGAACTATGATAGCCTTTGCTTGTTGAAGAAAAATGATGTTGCTGGTTGATCTACAATTCCTAGGAAACTTAAGCAATGTGATACTTGTATTCTAGGAAAGCATAGCAAACAATCTTTTCATGATTCACATTTAAGAGCACATAGAAAACTTGAACTCATTCATTTAGATTTATGTGGTCCAATGCATGTTCCTTGTACAAATGGAAATAAATATATGATGACATTTATTGATGACTACACTAGAATGTGTTGGGTTTATTTATTGAAGAACAAATATGATTATTTTCAAACATTCAAGAACTTTCATACATGGATTGGAAATGATGCACAATCTCATATTGGCTCTATTTGCACTGATAATGGAAAAGAATACACTTCAAATAAATTTGAAAACTATCATCACCAACATGGGATCAAACATCAAATAACTGTGCCTTATAATCCCCAAAAGAATGGTGTAGCTGAAAGAATGAATAGGATAATCTTAAATATGGTGTGCTCCATGTTGTTTTTAAAAAATGTAAAGTTGATGTTTTGAGCTGATGCAATTCTATGTGTTGTATATATAAAGAATAGATGTCCATCTAATGCTATTAGAAACAAGGCTCCATATGAAATGTGGTATGGGTACATTCCTTCGGTAAAGCATCTCAGGGTATTTGGTTCCACATGTTATGCCTTGATACCAAAGGTACATAGAAACAAACTTGGTGCAAGAAGTCGTAAGTATATCTTCCTGGGGTATTGAAACACCTCCAAAGAATACCATCTCTATTATGAAGTTAATAAAAGTTTGTTGTATCTAGATATGTAATTTTTCTTGAATCATCCAAAACTGACAATGTTGTTGAGCGGAAACTTGATCATTTGGATAGATTCGCAAATGCAAAATCATTTCAAGAATTTGATAATCAGATTCCACATCTTGAAGGGGGGATTCCTATACTAGATCAACATGTGGAATCTTCCTACGAAGCACTCTCTCCCTCGCATGAAAATCCAACAAAAGATGATGCTTTAAGTGATGTGATTGATAGAATTGGGAGACAATCTTGATTCAGCCCCAACTCAATCAACGAAGAAGCCTGGACCATCTGAGAAAGGTCCCCCAAAGTGGCTGACAAAGACACTTGAAAGTTTTCATCCTGATGAGGTTGGAAAGACATGAACTAGAGATTCAAACCGGCAAAATGGAGGTGATGTAGATGACTCTAATTCACTTGTTGATATGGATGTTTCTTATGATTGTGAATTGAATTTGTCTACAGATTTCAAACAAACTTCCTTCAAAGAAGCTGCTTCTCATGATGAATCAAAAGAAGTGATGCAAAAGGAGTATGATGCGCTGATAAAGAATGGCACTTGGAAGCTGGTTGATCCTCCATTAGGAACCAAACCAATTGGCTACAAGTGGGTCTACAAGAAAAAGTATAAAGTAGATGGCTCACTTGACAAGCAAAAAGCCAGGCTTGTAGCAAAACGTTTTGCATAGAAGGAAGGGGTCGATTATGAGGAGACTTTTTTCCCCATAGCAAAATGGGCTACCATCTAGACACTCTTTGCCCTAGTAGCTCAGAACAGTTGGAAAGTCCATCAAATGGACGTAAAAACTACTTTCTTGAATGGAGATCTAAAAGAGAATGTTTTTATGTCCTAGCTTGAAGGATTTGCTATGAAAGGACATGAACATAAAGTATGCAAACTTGTGAAATCCTTGTATGGCCTCAAACAAGCACTGCTAGCCTGGTATGAAAAACTAACTGCGCATCTTCTAAAACTCAATTTCAAACATTATGATCTTGATGACGCAACTTTATTTGTCAAGAAAGTTGGCAAAAAAATTTGTATATCTTGTGGTATATGTAGATGATCTTTTGATGACAAGGAACAGTGAAGGCTACATCGCATCCATAAAGAAGGAACTGAAGAAAGGTTTTGAAATGATTGATTTGGGCTATGTTCATTACTATCTTGGTATTGAAGTAACTCAACATCCGAAGTCCATATTCCTTTTCCAAAAGAAGTACATTGGAGATCTGTTGAACAAGTTTGGCATAACAGAATGCAATCCTCTTACTACTCCAATGGAACAAAACTTAAAGCTCACATCCATTGAAGGAAAAGAATTTTAGGTTGCAACAAAGTATCGACAGCTTGTAGGAAGTCTCAACTACCTAACTACTACTAGACCAGACATTTCATTTGCTGTTGGAATCCTCTCCAAGTTTATGCAAAAGCCTTGTGAGGGACATTGGTCTACTGCAAAAAGAGTTCTAAGGTACTTCAAGGGAACTCAAGACTTTGGAATCAAGTATACACAGGTGGACGACTTCAGCTTGATTGGATACTCTGATTTCAAACTTCGATGGAGACAAAGAAACTGGGGTATCTACTTCAGGTTATGCTATGAGTCTTAGATCAGGAGCTGTCTCCTAGAGATCACACAAAAAATGAGTTCCAGCAGATTCCACAATAGAGGCAGAATATGTGGCAGCAGCTGAGGCCACAAAATAAATTGTGTGGCTCAGGAAAATTCTTGAAGATTTGTAGGTAAAACAAGTACAATCAACTCCACTCATGATTGACAATACCTTGGCAATAAAATTGGCCAAGGAACCAAAGTTCCATGATCGAACGAAGCACATCAATACTAAATATCATCTGATTCGACATCATGTTGAGGCTAAAATAATCCATCTCCACCATTGTTCCACTAATGAGAAAATTGTAGACATCTTCACCAAAGCGCTTAGAAGAGAAAAGCTTGAAAGGTTCAGAACAATGCTTGGACACACCAACATCCCTTCAGATTAAAGGGGGGAATGTTGACACCTAATCATCAGGATTGGGTGAGTAACTAAAATTGATGTAAATAAATAATAAATAATAAATAATATGAATAGTCATCGGGAGATGAAATGAACAGTCTTGTATATAATAAATACCAACCTGAATGAAAATCAATGAATTGTTTTTGAGGAGTTACTGCCTTGTCTGACAATATATATGTCTAGTCAAATGAAGATCGAGTTTAGCAGGGATGTGACCCTTGATGAAGATGTTTCCCTTGGAAAGGCAAGGGATATTCCTCTTCCTCCTATTGAAAATAAGGATGATGTCATGGATCTTCTATATGACCCTTCTATGCCCAAAATATAGAGAGAAGTTGTTGATGACCCTATGGAACCTATGGACCCATTAGATCACCCTCCAAGTGATATCCCTACTAGGAAGAGACTCTTTTGGCTTCATGATACATTACAAGATGATGAAATACATGCTGCTACCATAGGTACATTTAGAGAAATCAAGAAGCCATGCCGATACCAGGGATATGTGGTAGCTATGAGCACCATCATACAAGTTGAGCCTCCCACCTTTGAAGAAGTAGTGAAAGAAGATGTTTGCGGGAGGGATGCTATGGCCAAAGAATACAAATCTATTATGAAGAATATGTGTGCGAAGTGGTTTTGAGACCCAAAGGGAATTCTGTGGTGACTTCTAAGTGGCTCTATAAGTTCAAGCATGGAGCTGGTGGTAGTATTGAAAAATATAAGACGAGGTTCGTGGCTAGAGGTTTCTCCCAAAAAGAGGGAGAATAATATGACGATATATTTTCACCTATTGCCCACTATACAAATATTAGATTTGTTGTTTCACTTGTGACTAGTCAAGGATGGAATCTTCACCAGATGGATTTGAACAATGGATTTCTTCATGGAATAGTATAGGAATAATTGTTCATTGAGAAACTATTGAAGTACATGACACGAAGACTCATGTTTGTAGGTTGAAGAAAGGAATTTATATTTTGAGGAAAACCCCCAGATCCTGGTATTCCCATATTGATAGCTACCTGGTGAAGCTTGGATTCATGAGAAGCATTACTGACCTAGACCTCTACTTCAAAGTGGTCCAAGATATGCCTCTATTTTTTCTTTTATATGTTGATGATTTATTCTTGACAGGAAGTGAGCCTTTGATTCTCAAGTGTAAGAGGGAGCTAGCCTCTGAGTTTGAAATTAAAGATCTTGGATTGATTCATTACTTCCGAGGATTAGAGGTATGGAAAAAGCCCCAAAGATATTTTCCTTTCTCAAAGAAAATATGTTGTGAAATTGTTGGAAATATTTGAGATTGTAGAATTAAATTCCATGGCCACTCTTATGGAGATTAATTTCAAGAAGATATGTGGAGATGTTGTAGGACATGATTTGGAGAATCCCTCTAAGTATCGACAACTGATTTGGGCATTGATGTTCCTTGTGAACACCCATCTAGACATATGTTTTTTGCAGTTAACACTTTGAGCCAATTCATGACATAGCCTCTTCATGCACACTGAGTAGCTTCCAAGCATGTGTTGAGATATTTGCATGGGACGATTAATAGTGGTGTGAGATATACTTATGGAGATGTGAGGTTGCATGGATATACTGATGTTGATTGGGATGGAAATGTTATTGAAACAAAAATAACTTCAAGATGTTATTTTATCCTTGGATCTTCCATAATATCTTAGATGAGTAGGAAGAAAAAGTATTGCCCTTAGTACTGCCAAAGATGAATTTATTGTTTCCAGCATGGTGAGTTGTGAGGTTGTACAATTGAGGAAGATATATGGAGAGTTGTTTGAGTAGGTACTAGATATATAATGGTATATTGCAAGAAAAAGAGTGGGATCCAATTGGCAGAGAATCCCATATTTCATGACAAGGCCAACAATATTGAGATTATATATCACTATATATGAGATATGGTTAAAAGAGGAGAAGTGAGACTCCATCACATTTCGACATATTAGCATATAAAAAGCATTCTTACCAAGGATTTCCCGAAAGGGAATTTCTTGGTCTTTGCAGAGTAACTTGGACTATTGGATGTGACCTTCTCGAGTAAGGGTCCCGACAGATCGAGGACACTACGCTATCCTCTTTCCCCCTGTCTGAGCTCCCAGGGAGAGGAATTAAACTAGAGAGCTCCTAAGGTTGAGGGATCTCTAGACAATAGGATGGTTTTGATCCTTACCCCTTACTGTAAGTAGTATGTTTCTTATTGTCACCATAGGGTGTGTGTGATCCTTGTCATTTATGGTAAATTGGGTATATCCCCCTTTCAGGTTTGACAAAGTATACCCCAAAATGCATCCTAACCACAAGTTGGGCTTGTTGGTATTTTTTTGGGTTGAGATGACTTGAGATGGTTGTGATCCTTGCCTATCATTTCAAGTGGTATCTTGCTCAAGTGAAGGGACGAAAGTGTTCTACGACTTGAATCTTGAGGGTTAATCTGGGAAGATCAATAGACAATGGGATGGATGGATGGATGGATGCACTTTTTTGGAAAGTGGTATATCCCCTATTATCATTAGTCAAAATAATGGTTGTGATCATTTCCCAGTAAGTTGTATCTCACTCGTTGTCACTAGACAATAGGATGGATGTGATCCTTACCTCTCATGGCAAGTTGTATCTCACATGTTGTCACTAAAAAACATGATGGTTGTGATCCTTGCCTTGTAAGTTGTATCTTACCAATTGTCATTGGATAGAGGGTGGTAGCTTGAGCTCGCCTATGATAAGTATTCTTCTTTAGATTTGAGAGTGTTTAATAGATGAGAAGAGATAAGAAGAGATGTGCACAAATGAGATACGACTTGGTTCCTTGATGTCGATGACAATATTTTTAGATGAGATTCATGATGTAGTCATAAATTTATCACTAGCTAAGAGGGATTGTTAATTTGATAGCTTAGGGAGAAATTCCCTCCTTTGGACAACTTTCCTCATCAAGAGAAGACCCCATTTTCCCTTGGAAGAATTTAATTTGGTCAAAGAAAAATATTATTTTTAATGGAAAACCCACAAGTACGCAAAACGTCAGGTCAACCTAAAGTAAAAAATTGGGTCCCCAAAGTCTCATATAAATACACATCATGGACACCTCATTTGGACATCACATTAACACATATGTTCTTCTCTCTCTTCTCTTGATTGGTTTGTGTAGGTCTAAATTAAGGAGTCCAAGTTCACACATGCGAAGGGAAGAAGGCTATTCTAATTTTTCTGTATTAAATTTTGTTTGGGCACCCATTTGCCAAGTTTAACTTGGAATTTTGATTTGGTTTGACTTGCAAAAATTCAATTTTTGGAGGCTGGATTATTTTGTGAAGGAACCAAAATTTTATGGGAAGTTTGATTGGGGTTTACCATAGGTCTGTTAACTAAAGTTTGTCTGCAAAGATCTGAATTTTGACTGTAACATTCTCTCTCCTTTGACTGAGTCCTTTTGGGACTGTTTTGACTTGACTTTGATCAACAAGGAAGACTGAATATTTTTACTATTTACCTAGTTAATTTGTAGTTGATTTTACTACTGAACATTTAATGGTTAGGGAATCATTTGCTACTTTTGACTATTGTTGACTTTGACTAGATTTGACTTTTGGGCTCATCTCTTGGATATTGGTCAATGGATTGTTGAATAAGTCAAATAATTGACTTTGAGTCTTTATTGTTGAATTTGAACATTGTATGTCTCTGCTGAACATTTGATGACAATCTAATATAAGAACAATTTTGAAAGGGTTTTCCCCCCTTGTGGGGTTTCTACATGGCCTTTGACCAAATCATGCATCTCTTGTTATGGCTCATGGTTTTCTTCTATTGTACATTGGATTTAATTTTCTATCTATAATTTATTATTGTCATTGAAATATTAAATTTGTTTAAAAGATATTACTAATTGAAGAGATAATTGGGCTAAGTGATTGTGATAACATAGAACTGTGGAAAATTAAAACTAAGTGCCATTTGACTTGTACATTTGTGTGTACAATTGTTTTTTAATAATAGGACCCCCTCACTATGTTCCAAGTTTTTTCCTCTTGAATATCCTAGAATAAAAGTTATAGTGAAAATTCCAAGATGACCTATTTGAAGAAGCATTTAGGAAGGTTGACTTCCTGTGATCATATATCATAAAAAATAGAAAACAAAGATATGAAAATTGAAAGATATTATCAATGTGATTTACACTCACCATGGTCCAAATTTTAGCCTTTGGAACATCCCAAAAGAAAAATTATAGACAAAATTCCAAGGTAACCTATTTACCACACAAATTACATTTTTGGTTTCCACCATTAAACTCCATGAAATCACTTATATCTTGTAGAGGGAATTATAGAAAATGCAACATGTTTTTAACATGGAATGCATGCAATTAATAGGGAAGGCTTGCAATTAATAGGGAATGCATGAAATTACCCAAAATAATAATGCATTTCCCATGCATCCAAATTCATTTAAATTCCACAACTAAGTGAATTCAAACCACTACTCCATACTTTAGTATCATAACTAACACAATGATCTTAAATCAAATAATATAAAAGAAACAATAATTCTTGCATATCGCTAAATAATTCATGAAAGAAATATCAACAACAAAGAAATAAAAATATGTCTATTGTAATAAGAAAATACTGGAACTAAAGTAGGGTGAGCCATATTCCACCCCAACTTAGGCTTAGTTGTGCTACATTTTTTCTCATTGCTAGCCACCCCTTTGCTAGACCTTAATTTCTTGAGGGAAAACTAAAATTAGGGATTTAGCACATAGTTTTCAAACCATATTTCACCAAAAAAATGAAGGCCACTCAACTTCACACATAGGAAAAACTCAGTCTCTATCACATAGGATGTCACTCACAACTCTTAACCAATCATAAGGTCTAAACCTATTTAGGTTATTCCACCATTTCTTTTGCGAAATTGAATTTCTAAGTGAGAGGGTATGAGAGAAAATCTAAGGAGAAAATAAGAACATGTTGATGGTTTGTGCTTGTTATTTTTATAATCACACCTTGACCCTTCATCTTCCAAATCTTTTGCTAGAATATTATTGGGAATACCAACCCTCATATCAAGGGAAGATATTATTTATTTGAACAAGGATATGATTTATCCCACCCCCCTTGCATATTTTCATCCCTAATCAAGTTTTTCCCCTCCCCAATGCATAATGATCTGTTGGCTACTCCCTTCAACTCTAGAATTTTTATTAATAAAATAGAATAGTATGTTACATAATAAAGTTTAGTACATAATATAAATGTCGGTAACCCAACATTACAAGTATTTAATTACATCACAAATTTTGGTGAAATGAAAAGGGAGTGTCACATATATATTGAATAGAAAATTAAAAAATGAATCATCTAATTGTGATTTCTCCCTTATGAACAAAATTCTAATAATTTTCGAGCCATCATTTATTGGTATTTCTTAGAAAAGATTCATTTAATAGTGTATTGTGATATAGTAAAATCCTCAGTGGAGTCCTTTCTTCATCAATGGTATGGAGCTTAATGGTCCCATTGTAATAAATAGTGTCAATCTCATATGACCAAGGTATCATGTATAAAATTTTCATTTTAAGTCCTTAAATCTTGAGTAACAAAACAAGGCTCAATATTTTATTCTTTATGAACTTGTCATGCCACCAATATCTTTGTTTATAAATAATTATTTTCTGATGTAGAGCATCTTGATGAAATTCATATAGCTCATTGATTTGGAGAAGTCTTATTTTTTCTGCTTTGGATAAGTTCATGCCAAGCTAAAACACTATCCTCTAAGTCTATACCTATTTCTATGTTTGGAAAAGAACTCTATTTCCATGAAATAGATCATATGGAATGCAACCATTGGTATTTTACCATGTTTTCTAGTGGGTCCATAATGCTTCAACAAGTCTATCTTCCTCTTCCTTGAGGTGGAGTTAAATAGTATTTGTTATAATGGTCTTAATGATCTTGTTTGTTCCTTCCACATGCACACTATCTCGCTGATGGTATGGTATTGTCACCTTGTGCTTGATCTTTTTTTTCCCATGATGTATTCAATCCGTCTTGAAGTGAACTATACTCCTACATCAGTGACAATCTCTCTTGGTACTACAAATATGAAAAATATTTCCACATAGAGGGTTTTGTTGGAGCTATGAGTGCCCTTTCTTTCATCCACTTTGTAACATAATTGTGTAGGCAAAATGTGTAGGAGTTTTTGAGACAAAGAATCGATGGGTCTAATAAAATAAAAATCCCATTTCTCAAAAGTGTTTGTATCACTAGTTGTGTATGTAATGGAATTTCATTTGATTATACTGGTCTTCCCATGCATTGGAAACTATCACATATTTTCACATACTTTTTGGAATCTTAAAAAATCGAGGGCCAATTGTACCCTTGACAAAGTACTTTATAATTGATCTTGTTATTTACAAAGTAGGCTCCATAAGGGCCATCATGATAAAACTTTAATATATCATGCATCTCATCGTCTCTCTCACACCATCAGATAAGGATATTTGACCCTTTGTAAAATAGGCACCATCAATCCATGAAAAATCCAACTTTTCTTGATGAATTTATCATTCATTTAGAGATAAATGAGGTGGAAGCTTTCCTACAACTAATATTTAGTATATCTACAAACCATATTGAGTTAATGTGCAAAACCCATCTCACCTATCCAATATATATCAATGTTTTATTTTACAATATACACATATTTTATATCAATCATACTCAAGGAGCGCATAGCTAATACCCAAAAGTTCCCTTCAATTCAATTATAGATTCCTAGAATTTAAATCGATATATTGTAATTCCCTTCATAATAACTTTGAATCTCACCCTCATTTATGAATATATTTTGAATCCTTCTTTATTTTTGAATTTCATACCATTTTAACCACATGAAGAACTCTAACCCTGCATTCATAATATTTGCAATTAAGAGATAACATAGATACAAAAAATAAGATACATATTATTAAATTTTGTTACTCAACAAAAATATATAAAAATATATATCTATATCTATCTATCTATATATATATTATTATTTACGTATATTATTTTATATAATTTATTATTGCTTATCTAAATTTTCATTATGATTAAATTTCATGTATTAGTTAAATTATATCTATACTATATATTATATATATATAAATATATATATATATAAATATATATATATATATAAATAGAAATTATGAAATTTTGTCTAAAAACTGAGTTAAGAGGATCAATAGCACACCCTCCCAAAATTTTATGTTGTTTCACTAATTGAATGTTTAGTTAATATAGCAGGTGTAAATTAATCGATGGTTGTAATACCACTTTGCATCCATAAGATAACTATTCAAATAAAAATAAGTTATCCTTTCATTAAATATTATATGATTTTAGATTTGATATACAAAGATATAAAGGCACTTATATAGTTCTATTATTATCTCTCAGGTTTATAATTATGGAATTATCTTGTGTAATTGTTCTATACATGAGCTATATGTTTTTATTATTTTGACACTACACATTTCAATTATATTATTCTATAATTTTATTTTGACATAAAGAACCATAAGAATATAAATCATTATCATGGATGCTCTATAGCTTTTTTTTATAGCTTTCTTTTATTTATCCAGTAGTTAAATTATTAAAATTTTTAAATTTTTATTATTTATAAACTATTTATATATTGAACTATCAAATAGTTATATTTGTAACTAAAAATCATTTTTAACATATTGTTCTTAATCCAATAAAAAGAAGGTTTTTTGGAGTAACACTATGTGTCCTTTGTGAAATGTCCAACGTCGTAGGTGAACACTTTTCCCATCATCATGGATAGAGAGTTGAGTTGAAAGATAAGAAGAGAGAGAACACGGGTAAATAAGGTTAGATGAAAGTGAACGTTGAGTGATACAAACCTCTTATATAAGAGTTTTTCGAAAAAAAATCCAAACGTTATTAAAATCTCAAAAAAATTCTAAGACAAATCTACCAAAGACAAGACTAATCCTATGCTTGGTCCACGAGTCTATCAAATCTCATGCTCCCATGGAAAGGTTTACATAGGATAAACTGGGAGGTCTTTTAAAACTCAACTAAAGGAGCACATAGTTGGAAACTTCCATAATCTTAAATCTAAGTCTGATATCATGGAGCACTCTGACAATACAAAACATTTAATGTTGATTGACAAAGCCAATATTTTGGCTTCAAACCCCTTGCGCTCCACCAGAGCCATCAGGTAAGCCCTTGAAATTGAGAAATATCCAAACAAATTTAATGAAGATGATGGGAACAATCTTAGCCACTTGTGGAAACCAATGATCCATCTTCTTTCCTCTAGGTCGTATTCTACCTTAGTCTTCCCCATCCCCCTTTTGTCCTTCTTTATATATCTTTTCACCTATTTCTCCTTTCCCCCCTTCTCCACTGATCCCCTCCTTCTGATTATAATTTCTCCTTAATTCGTCAATGATCCATGGATTTCCTTTTCCATCCTTTGCCTCTTTCTTGTAATATTGTATATTTTTTTTAATATTCTTCCCCCTTTTTTAGATTCTTCCTCCTCGTTAGTTTGTTTTGACAAATTCAGAAATTTGAGTTTTGTCTTAATTTTTAATTGTTTTTCTAATTTTAATTTTGATATTTTTTGTAGAGTTTGTTCAAAAGGATCAGGATTTGAAGTCTTCGAGCTATAGAATTGGAGTTGAATAGAGGAAAAGGATATTTCTTTAACCTCACATCAAACCAAAAATATTCACTTAGTTTTCATAGAACATAATTCATTTTTTGGGATTTGATTTGTAATTTATAAATAAGAGTTTGAAGAAGAGTTAGGGATTCTAATTTTTGAAAAGAAAGAGGTATTTACACTAATTTAGGGGTCATATCCTTAAGTGAAATTGAAGACCTTGGACCAGATTTAAAGAGATGTATTACAACTCCAAACTTTTCATGCCATTCATGAATTGTTTTGAGTTTTTATGTACTCAAAAAGATTTTATCAGATCTACAACTCTTGTACACTATTGTTAGAGTTAATGACTAGGTAATTGCCTTCATTTTCATTCAATTTTGATTCAATTGTTGTTCCATATAAGTATTTATTGATGGTTTTAGCACTATTGTTAATTATGTGCCAATGTATGCTTATTCAAAATTCATATAAAGTTATCTAAATATATAACTGGTCAGCTATTAGATCAGAATTGAATATTGTATTTATGCAAGTTTCTATGTGTTGGCTTTTAACTATTTACTAGTTTAATTTCATACTTTCTTTAGTTGTGATTACTATTATGCTACTAGATATGTTTCTATAGTATGATAGATTTCTTTATCGGCTTGACTGCAATTTCCATTTGAATTTAGATATATGTATAATAGAGATCTGACAACTATTTATCAGATAATTGTCTATCCATATTTATTTGAACAAATAGTATATATTAGAACTATTTCTATGATCTGCTAATTCCATTTTATTATGAATTCAATCTAGTCCATATTTTATTATCTTGCTCGTGATTGGGAAGAGATCTATATCTTTTCGTGGTCGAGATAGATTATGATTTATTTTTTTGGCTTAAGTATTAGATAAAATTGCATTGAGGTTAATTCATTACATTATTTAGAAGCCTCCCTTTGTAGAATAAATTTCATTAGTGGCTTAGATGAGCCCTTATGTTGGCTTAAGGATTTCTTTCTTGCAAGCATGTTGCAAAAGGGTAAGTCTAATGCCTATTATTGTTGATAGTAATTAGAAACATCACAAGTTAGCAGGGAGAGTGAGGGGTAACTGGAACCATTTTAACTAGTTGGAATCACCATCCCAAATAGGTAAGGGCCTAATTGGGGACCTGATTGGGTGATCCCCCCAATGTTAATCATGGTTAATTTTGGCCATAAACATTTTGGTAGTAGAAGGAGAGATGTAGATAGATTACATATGTAGAGTCTTATTTAAATTTTTTTCTAACTAATAATGGTTCCTGTATCCATTCCTAATTTGGGTCATGCTTTTATCTCATGTATGCCTTCCAGAAACATACCCAAAAGACAACTTGAATCATTGTCTAATTTGAAGTGTGATCATGAGAGTAAAATTTCTGCTTTAAATCATCTTTGTCAATTTGTGGATAAATGTGAATCTTTTGACATTCCTAATGATAATAAAATTTGCAGGTTGTTTACTCTCACATTCCAAGGATGAATTTAGAAATGGTTGAAAACACTACCAAGTATATACATTCTTGTAACCATTTTGTGAAAGTTTTTCTATTGGCCAATTAGAACTAAAATTATGAAGATGTTATCACTCAGAAGTCTTCCCTAGAAGTTATCAAAAGAAGGAATAATCCGAGGTAACCACAAACCTAATCTTTTAGACTTAGGTTCTAGCCGACCTAAGTCCATAGAGGGCTCTCTCTTTATAATTTAACTTTGTTTTGGGTGGGATTTTAGGTTAGTTCTTAGTGTTCATAAGGTTTTTAATTTGTTGGGTGGTGGAATTCTAGGAACAGATGGATGGAGCAAGGCCTTCAAGCCATTGGGCTATTGAGTCAATCAAAGGATGGCTTAATTGGACCAGATCACTAAAGGGAGTGTTCATAGGGCAAGCTAGCAAAGAAAAAGGCAAATCTTTAGGTTCAATGGATGAGATAGTCCTAACCAGGGTGAAAGGGCAATGAAGAATCCTTAGACTGGAATCAAGATGAAGAGCAGGAGATGATCATGAGCAAAGGGAAACTAAGAATCCTTTACTATAGACTGAGGGGGGAAACTACAGAAGTCAGGGAGCATTTAAGAATTCCCTAACTAAGATAGTTTAGCAGAAAACATTAAGAAGGTAAAAAGTCAAGACAGAGTGCATTAAAACAAGTTCTGAAATATCATTCTTAGTTTACCATTCAGATTTTATAGAAACACATATGATTATTAATAAACATAAGGAAAAATAATAATACACATAAGAGAAAATACTTATTTGATTTCCGATTTACATAAGAATCTTGTGAAATGTCTTTACTTTATTCCTTGATCCAATAGGCCAATCCAGTCTTAATACAATATCAGTTTAACTTGATAGGAAAATGTCTACAGAAATGTCTTTGAATCCACCTTAAATACTTTGAAATGTTATGTATTTACACAAAAAATATTACAAAATATCTCATAACAATTTGAGAATTAATCTAGGAAATCAAAATATCTTCAAGCATGAAGATAGAGATAGATGGAAAGCTACATCATGTTGTCCCTCTTATTGTGGTAGTGCTGCCTATTGCAGTTGAACTTGAGCCCTTTTAGGCTAGCTGATATTTGTACACTGGAATCACCTCTGTCTTTAATATTTCACTGATACTCTTTAACCTGTTACTCTTTGACCCTGTTTATCTATCCTTTCATCTTCCTTTAGATTACTGTGGTAACTTATAGTAAATCTGTCATTTTTTCCCACCATTCATCTTCAGGTAATTCTACCTTGAGCATGCTTCTATATATCTCATCTGCCTCAATGTATTTGGAAAATTTTGGTTTGATGACACATAGATGTTTCACCTCATGCTCTAGGAAGAATAGATTTCTAAAGTATCATATAATACTTTCCCCGTTGGCAATGCTTTGACTCCTGAAGTGCTTATCTATTCCTTAGATAATCTCTTTAGCCTGTCAACATAGTCCAATTGGGTCATAAGTTTGTCATGGATGACCATGGGACTTGGAAGGAATTTATCCCTCAAAATTTGAAACTTTGCCATGATTTTGTCAATAACAACTTACATGCAATGGCACTTTTCCTCTAGGTTAAGCATAAGGTTTATTTTAGAAAGAACCTTTTTGATTTTAATGATGACTTCAGTTCTGTCCTCCACACCAAGCTCATTTAGTTCATGCCTATTCTTACTGTTCAAGAATTTGATGAGTCGATTAGCATCCTTAGGCTGGTCTCCTAGGTCTACCTTTACCTTTTGTATTACTTTAGTGGCCACTTTCACCAATTCTATTTGCTCGAATATTACTTGAATTGGTGGCCAAATATCATTGACAGAATCAATGATATTGGCCCAGAGCATCTCCTTAGTTTGTCCTAGTGGCTTTTGCAAAGTTAAATCCTTTTCAAGGACCTTTATCTTCTCACCCATCCTTAGCGCTTTCTGTGCTTCTTCTTTCTGTTGTATTTGGGTAAGCTTGTATTCAGTTTTTAGGCTTACCACTTTCTCCCTAAGTCTCTTAAGCTCTACTACCTGGATGGACATTTCCTCCATGGCTTTCACTAACTCTGTTGTCTTTTCTGTTGAGGTACCTACAGTTGTGGACTCAGTTGTGACAGACAATGTTGTAGTAGGTGGAGATGTTGGTGCTAAAGAGGCATCCAATGTTGAAGGGATTGTAGTTGTTAAAGTGGGAATGGCAGCTATGGAAGTAGTGGCCATTTCACCCTGTTTGGACTGATCAATATGCCCAATTATTTCTCTATTTCTTTTAATTGGTCATTTAGTTTTAGGACCAAGTCCATAAGCTCTTCTTGTCCTTTTTGTGTTTCCAGGAATTCTATTGTTTATGGATGATGCAATAGTGGAATCTTGAGTTGCTTCTTCAAAGCAACTATGTCATCATTCTTCTTTTTTATTAACCTTTCTGTAGCTTTAACATCTTTGGGATCATGTCCCAACTCTATGATTAAGTCCTCCAAGGACTTGATTCTTGTACCCTTGGCTTGTGAGGAAGCCTTGTCTAATTGAAACTGTGTTGATATATTATTCAATAAATTTCGTAACTGATGGGCTGCAATGGATTTGCTTGTCAAAGTGGAATATATCATTTCTCATGTTTGTTTGTGCAGCGCAATCTGGTCAATAGCATGGATATCCTTTGCCAGTACTTCGAAATCTATTTTTTGGTAACTTGCTACTGTTCTGAGCTGCTGAGTGGTGGGCTTCATGAAATTCATCTGCATTTTGCCTTCTTTCACATCAAAGGCTGACATAAGCGTTGTTTGATTGGTGGGAGACATCTTTAAGTATTGTGCATAGCTTTGGGCTTTTAGCTTTTCATTTCTGGCCTTTATTTCCTTGTACTTTTCTCTAATATCCCGATCTTTGTCAGTTGGCATCCTAAATGAGGGACACCTCCACACTTTGCTTTCTTTCCAACATATGAGTATGTGATGTGGAAGGTTCTTTTCGTCCTCCAGAGGGAGTAGCATGCTTGCTCCCTTCTCTTTTTGTGCTTGTGGCTCCAACTCTTTCTTCTGTGAATTCCTGCTCAGAGAAAGGATTTAACCATTACCTTTTGACATATGTTTGGCTCTGCCTAAAGGAGTGGCATCTTCCATATTTCTTTTGAGGTTTTTCTCCTCATTTAGAGGAGTCTGCATAGCTGGGGGTGAACTCATAATGTGCTCTAGTATGTTTGTTTGAGTCAGTTCCTCTGATATTTCTAGTTTCTCTGACTCTTTTGGTACCTGGAACTCCTCTTCTACCTGTGATCCACTTTTTCCCTGTGACTCTCCTTGGGCTGGTGACTCACTTTGTGCTTGTGATGTACCTAGTACTTGTGATTCACCTGGTACCTACAAGAAATGACTTTCATCAAGCCATTTCCCTAAGTCAATCAATGTGTTTTCCATAACTACTTCAGTACTATCCCTATCCTCTAAAGTATTTTCCACCCATTCCAATTGATTGGCATATTTTTCTATCTCAGGGATTCTGTGGTAGATATAGGGATCCATCTTACTTTTCTTCCTTCTGTTGTAGATGAAATCAAAGGTGTCATATCTCCATATGAAGCTCTGTTTCAGTTATTGTCTTTGAAGAATCTCTTATGCTTCTTTTCCAGCTTCTCGGTTATTGCATATAAAGGGGCCTAGCTGATCTTTAATTATGAGTTGGGTCTTATTTTTGGCTCTAACAAAATGTACCTCATCTGAATTTACTATCTACCTGTAGTACTCCAGAGCAAATAACCTCATTGGGAGGTATCTAGGTAGTTTGTACGGGTCCAACTCACATCCATAAATTCTAGTTTCAGTGTGATTTTGGTACAAGTACCAATCTCCCACTTTGTGTTGTTTTGATAGCTGCAGGACTCTCCTGATATCTGAACTGATTCTTGGAGGAGGGCTTCCTAACAACATGGTTGCAATAGGATGTACAAATAGGTCTATGAAATCTGTATAAGCATATGAGGAATCATACTTATGTATGAAATGGGTCCAGAAAATCACTGACCTAGGGTGACCTCTGGTATCAAGCTTTTGAAGAGTAAATGGGAATTTATCAGCTTGAAAATATAAGAAAAGGTGGTACAAAACAAAGGAATATTTAAAGAATCATTCATTATTCATTCTCAAGAATTGATCATGCATTTTGTCTGCTATGAATTTGGCATAATCATAAATGATGGCATGGGGTTGTCCTAGAGTGAAGATAGACATGAAGGCTAAAATGATTTCATCAATATATTCACTTGTAGTGTATCCTAGCACTTTGGAAATCATGGTTACAATATCTTGGCCAAATGGGGAAAATATGGTGGCCACATAGGGAGGGGGGTGTTTTGGGATATGTTCCTCTTTCCTGATGAAAGTCTGAAACATTTAAGCTATTTTTCTAGTAGTAAGATTGGGGAACTGGTTCAGTAGATTACTAATTGACATAGGGGTTAGGTTCTGTCTAGGCTGTAATTGAAGCATTTCATTGATGGATTCAGTAGTGATGATAAAGAGCATATCCTGATTTGGAGAGATCACTGCTCTTTGACTGGGGCTGTAATTGATATGGAAATAATGGAAAATTTCAAGGAAGATATGCACCTCTGCGAATTGGTGCTTGGTAAAATTGGATTCCAGAAGTCCAATGTGGTCAGCATGATTAAGAAATAAGTCTCTGTATTTGTAGTGTAGTTTCAAAGGGGATTGAAAGACAATAGTTTCCTTGATTTGGAAATCTTTGTCCGCCAAAGGGAGATGGTCTAAATCCAGATGGGGAGTTGAAACTGGTCAGACATCCATGGAAATTGGAACGGCCATTCTTAGTTCTTGTGGATTTAAGAATGGTGAAAAAGGGTTTTTCAGTCAATTAGGGCAACTGTGTTCCAATACAAAGTAGTCTTGGGTCACTGTGTAGTTCTTTGACTTAATTTCTTATTAATTACAAGCAATGCATGTAACTGGTTTAGAACTAAGACAAGGTTTCCAGTGAATTTGGATAAAATACTTGGAATTTTGGGAATATTGACTCTGAACAGGTCGACGGGTGCCTGTGCATGGTTGTAGAAGCTCTGTGTGAACTGGAGGGTGGACTATGCGTTGAATGGCTTCTTCAGGCTGGTGAATGGACGTAGGTTGGTAGTTGGACGTTGTGCAATTGCATGCATGGATTTCTGGTGTCTGTTTTCACAATAAGACAAATAATTTGAGTTTTTGGCTTTATTAAAAAATTCAATATTTGGCGGGTGTTAGGGAAATAATGGAATTTTTGGCATTCAGCAGGGGTGACATGATAGTTTGGCGTTTAGCAGGAGGCAGTTTGTGATTTTTTGCACCGCTTATGAGAGTTGGGTGGTTTTGGGGGTAGGCCACCTGATTCCACTCATCGGGCACCACGTAGCATCGGGGGCCAAAGGGAAAACAACCAATTTCGGCTGGGTAACATTTGGATTTCGGGCCCACCTGAAATCAACGTTTACCATTAGATTTGGAGGGGAGAGATCAGGTGGCGATCGGTTAATGGAAATGCATGGAAGGTAGTGGGAGGGCCTTGGCAGGGAATTGAACACGGTGGTTTTAATTTAATTTAGGGTTAACGCAGGGGTTAAGGGACCAGGAGTAATTCAACTGGTGAAAGGTTTGACTTTTTAATTAATCACAAATCGATTAATTTATGTCATTTGTCAGGGTTTTATTTATAAAGTTTATATTACAAACTTTGGGTACAAGATATTATCATTAAAGGAATTTATTAAATACATAGGGGAAAGGGTTGCTTTTGGGATTTAATATATAAATACAATTAAAATTTAATATGAACGAAAGCGGTAAATGGATTCAGCGCTAAGTACAATGTACATTTATAATTCATTGGCTTTGTATAAATGCATTATAACTTAGGCTTAGTGCTATTTTTGTGGGTTTTCTTAGGAAAAGGGTTTTACTAGGGGGTAATGGCTTTTTCTTAGGAGAAATGGTGTTTTACCTTAGGAAAAGGGATTTGTTTGGGAAAATGAGGGAGAGTGAAGGGGGGTAATGTTTGTGGGGGGAATTTTAGTACTTAGGACCTATAAGTCATTGGGCCAAGGGTCTGATCCCTCCAGAAGTCAGAGAAATGTTCTGAACCCCTTTGACTTGAGATTTTGGGTACTTAAGACTTTGCTTATGGTAAATTAGTAAAATTAAGGGTGGAATGAGTGGGGAAATTAATCAGTTGACTTTGTAAGCTTAATGCATGCCAAATTTCTCATTCATACTTGGAATTTTTCATGATGAGGGTGATAAATGTGCTTTTGTTTAACAATCATCAGAATTTTGCAACCTTTCTACTACTTACCCATCTACTCATCCTACCATTTTTACTTCTCTTTATTAGGGTGCACTTAAGCTGGAAAACCCTTATCAAAACATTTTTATTTTCTTTTACAATGGTATTCTAACTAAGTCTAACCTTATTACATCCAAGGGCTTAGATTAAACAATTGAGCTCCTTTATTGACTCTACCTATCTACTTATCTGCCAAGATTACACTGTTTGGTCAGATTTTATTCTCTATCTATAAGCATGAAATTGAAAGCATGAAATAGACAAAATTAAACATTTTTGACTATCATGGATTTGTGGCATAGGTTACAAACTGCACACAATCATTTATTTTGTACAAAAAGTAAATAGTAGTGGCATTTTGACTTGCACACTTTCATGGTATTTTCTTTCTTGGGGTTCATATTTTTCAACTTTTTTGACCTTTTTTATTCTTTTTGTCCTTTGATTTTTCTTTTAGGACATACCACCTTTACATTTTTTAATTTTTTGAATATGGAAAACACTTGTAGAAAGCAAAGGTATGTACATATTATAGGTTTAATCTCATCCATTAAAAAATTATGACTCCTATTGGTATAGGAACCTAACATTGGCTCCACTTGGGGATGGCATTTCCTAGTGAAATTTCAAGAACTTGTAGATCAATGGCCTTTTGAATTGTTGTGATGTTTTTTTGCAACTTCTTCCCTTTCACTTTTCAGTCTTATTGTTATTTATGACAGTAAAAACTTTGAAGCTTATCGATTTCTCTTCGGGCTTTAACTCCAAAAATTCACTATCCAATCAACTCTAAACTTTTGAAAATAGAATATGTATAAGTGATTAGTGAAATTAGTAACTAGGTTCTATGTAGTGTTTAAGCATTCGAACATTAATTGGTCCTCCTTCTACTTTTGTGCCAACCAATTCTCTTAGGAAAAAAGCATTATTACCACTAAAAGCGTAAATGATATATGGGCCTTTCCATAGGAAATAAAACTTGCCATGTTTACCTTTATCCTCTCTTCTTGAATCCCATTTCAAAACTTTGTCTCCTAGGTAGAAATCTTTTGCCTTAGTCATTTTATCAAAAGCTTTCTTGATCCTTTCTTGCAAAACTTGGGATTTGATATACACTTCTTCCCTGGACCGTTGTAAGTGAATTGTCTGGTTGATTCTACTTTGAATATCATTTGGCTCAACCTGCACCTCTTTGAGTAATTTCATCACTGGTGCTCCCAAGGAAGATGGGAAAACAACCTCCATTCCATAAACTAATTGATAAGGACTGGTATGAATGGATTTGTTTGTGCTTAGCCTATCTACCCACAAGGCATTTACTAGATTCTTGTTCTGTGTTTTCTTATTATCCTCCAACAATGTTTTGATGATATTCACTAAACTCTTGTTGGAGGACTCTGCTAGTCCATTCCCTTGAAGGTAGTAAGCTATAGAGTGACCTAGGGTTATATTATACTTATTACAGAAATTAATCATTCTCGTAGATTTGAAGGCTGCTGCATTATCAGTGATGATCTTGGTTGGGCACCCAGATCTAGATAGGATGTTGGATTCAAGGAAGGTTATTATAACAGTATCAGTGGCTTGCCTTGATGGTATGGCTTTTATCCATTTGGTAAAGTAATTTGTAGAGGTGAAAATCCATTTATTTTGGGCAGAGGATGGTGGATGGATTTTACCAATGAAGTCAAGACCCCACTGTTGAAATGGTGCTTCAGCAGATATTGGTTTCAAGGGTAAGGGTAAATGTTTTTTCTTTCCTTCAAAAATCTGACATTTATGACATGAGGTTACAAATTTATTTACATAAGAAAATAGAGTGGGCCAATAAAAACCAGCTCTTAGAATCTTGTCAGCTGTGGTTTTCTAGTAAAGATGTCCTCCATAGTCACCTGCATGAAACTCTTGTAACACCTTGTCAGATTCTTCTCTTAATAAACAATTAATAAGGATGCCTTCACGGTTCTTCCAAAATAAAGCATTATCAATTATGCAAAACTTTAAAGATTTCATTTTTAAAAACCTACTTTTTCTCTTGGATAATTCAGGAGGAGCTTGTAGATTTTGTAAAACATATATAATGTCAGCATACCATGGTGATTCACTAAAGGCCTGGATGATTGGTGGAGTCGCCATCTCCTCTCCATTATCCATTTCTACAATAAAATTTATGTCTAAGGCATGACAGTTTGATTCAGCCATGAGCTTGGCTAAACCTTGGCCTTTGATCAACTTTATAGGTTTGATTTCTAGGTCATATTCTAATATAGTAGCTATCCACTTCCCTCTCTTTCCATCTGGACCATCCTGATTTAGGATGTCTTTGACCACAACATGGGGAATATGAGCTATTAAATGAGAATATAAGATGTAAAATTTGAAATCTTTGATAGCTTTGGCTAAATAAAAAGCTTGCTTTTCCATTATATTATACTTTAAAGGGGCATCCCTCAGGGCTTTAATAAAAAAGGTAATGGGTTGTTCATA
The DNA here is from genome assembly GCA_000404065.3 of Pinus taeda. Lineage (NCBI taxonomy): Eukaryota > Viridiplantae > Streptophyta > Pinopsida > Pinales > Pinaceae > Pinus > Pinus taeda. Next base: position 77,320 of record APFE030765158.1, read on the forward strand.
ACCCTCATCATTCTTCTACAGTAGGACTACAATAATTGTGTGTTTTGAGGAAAAAGAAAATATAATGAAATCCCTATCAAACTTTGGACTGATCAAAACTGGTTTTTGTGTTAAGGCTAGCTTAATATCTTCAAAAGACCTTTTAGCCTCAACTGTCTACTTAATAGTCGAATCTTTTTCAACATGTTATTTAATAATCTAATTAGTTCTACTAATTTAGAAATAAATCTTCTAAGAAAATTTATTTTACCTAAAAAGGCTTGTAGTTCTCGGATGCTCCTAGGATGTTGTATCTGTAAGATGGCTTCAATTCTTGTAGGATCTATTCGAATACCATCTTTAGAGATTATGTGGCCTGACATTTTTCCCTCTTCCAACCCAAATAAAGATTTTTTAGGATTCAAAGAAATTCCATACTTTCTACATTTGATGAAGACTTGCCTTAGATGATCTAGGTGTTGTTTATCAGATTTTGAGAATACAGTGATATCATCTAAGTATATTACTAGGAAGTCATGGATTTCCTTAGCAAAAACTATATCCATAGCTCTTTGAAAGGTGGCCCCTGCATTCTTTAATCCAAAATGCATCTTCACATACATGAAAGTTCCCCAAGGAGTAGTGAATGCAGTTTTAGCCTGATCATCTAGGTGGACTAAGATTTGATTATAACCAGAAAACCCATCCAACAATGAGATTCTGGTTGAACCTACTATGCTCTGTAATATGTGATCCATTTTGGGGAGAGGGTAGTTGTCCTTGAGTGAAAATTTATTGAGATTCCTAAGGTCAACACACAGTCTAATCTCACCATTCATTTTCCTTGTGGGCACCAAATTTGAAACCCAACAAGAGAATATAATTGGTGCTATTATCTTGGCTTCATACATTCTTTTAATTTCCTTTTCAATAGAAGGCAACAGAATGGGATTAATCCTTCTAAGCTTCTATCTAAAAGGTTTTTGGTTTTCTTTTATGGGGATATTGTGTTGTATTGTGCTAGTGTCATAGGACTTGAGGTCCTCATAACTCCAAGCAAAGACATCTTGGAATTCCTTTAGTAGTTCTATGTATTTTACTTTTTTCAGTAGGAGGTAAAGATTTGAAAGTTTTATGAATTTATGATCTTCCTTAGAGCCTATGTTAGACTCGTCTATATCAGATTTCAAGGGTTTCATTTTTGGTTTTCTAGGGACATCATTTGAATCAAACAAGTATTCTAAGGAGTTAATCCTTTGGGCAAAAAGTTGTCTTTGAGATTAATAATTTTAGAATCTTCGTTAATTATCTCTTAAATTTCAACTTGCTTTAGGTTTTGAATATCTGATTTAGTAAACTTTGTGGGATGGAATCTATCTATCTCTTCATCTTATAATTTGTTAATCTCTATTTTATCTATAAAATCAAGATCTAATGTTATGTCAGTATCTATGTTGCTATTTAGAAATTCTTCCTCTAAATTTAGAAAATTGTTTATTTGTTGGTCATTAGTGAATACTTGCTAGTTTTTCAAGTTGTCTAGGATAGCGGGTCTATGCCTAACCTTAGCAGTGTACTAATGGTTAGGTTGAAATGGTAACTTACAAGCACTGGAAAACATTGCTAAACTATGATCCTGCATGTTATGTTTCCTTGGAATGACTGCAAGCTTAGTTTCTAGAGAAGTATTCAATATTTCTACAACTGTTCCTCTATAAAAACCTAACCTAGGATCTCTAGTCATATATACAAAATTGATTTGTTTAATAGCCAACTCAGAATATCCCATAATAGAAACTCTTATGGCTCCTAACCTTTTAACCAATTTGAGACCTAAAAGAAGTGCTTCATACTCAACCATGTTGTTAGTGCATTTGAAGTTTAGCCTGTAAGCATGACCCTCTAAGTGATCATTCTCTAAATTGTAAATCCACACTCTTGCTCCTGCTCCTAATTTGTTCATTGATCCATCAAATTCAAGATTCCAGAGTATTTCATGTTCATAATTCTTACTGTCTGGGGGAGCAAAATATTCTTTGATTATAGTATCTTGATCATATTTTTTGTCTGAAAGCTCTTGAATTTGGACAATTTGATTTTCTGTTGCAATTGCAATTTCTTTTGTTTATGAAGTAATGTTGTTCGAAGTATTTTCTTGGTTTGGTTCAACATTGTATAGAATGAAAGAATCGATGTGAGAATGCTTGGAATATATAGGAAAGTTTTGAGGCCTCTCCTGGCTACTCACTACATACTTCATTAGGGTCTCTTTGTACAGTTTTTTAGGATGTCCAAAGACTGAAATTGTGGCATATGACATGTCAAGTTGCAAAGATCCTTGGAGTTTAGTCCCCCATGATCTAGACAATAGCATGCCATATTTAGGTGGTATATCAGCGACAACTATGCCCATAAGAATAGTCTTAGCAGGGTATTGTAGTAGGGAAAAACACAAGTGTTTGATTAGCCCTAGGTACTTTACTTGACTTGAATCAAATGAAAACAGGTCCTTGTAAGGCCTAGTGATATCTAAGTTCAATTTCTTCATAACAGATTTAGGCATTGGGTTGTGTGAAGCTCCAGAGTTTAGCATAGCATTGTGTAGGATTTTATTGTGAATGTTAAGGCTAATGTAAAAGGGTGGTATCCCTCCTTCCACTAGTTTTCCATTAACATCAAGACCGAAAATAAGCTCAGGATGATCATCAAATAAGTTAACAGAGTCTTGATTCTCAACGAATTTTAAATATTTTCTTATTTGAGATTTGTAAGTTTCATGTTTAATCATCTCTGTTAAAGGAACTGAGATTTTCAATTTGGCCACCTTTCCCCCCAAATTGAAAGGCAAAGGGGATTTCTCTGTTTGAGTGTTTGGAATTTTAATAGCAGGGTTTGGAGTAGATTTCTCTTCTTTTTCTATATTTGAAGTCCTTTTTAGTGGATTTTCTAATATGATGTTTGGAGTTTCTTCCACTGTCTCCTTGGAGGGGATTAAGGTAGATGGCTGATTATCAGGGGGTTGGTCATTGGTTATATCTACAATGGTGGGACTAGAAGGATTTTGATTTGGTCTAGAGAGGATTTGGAGAGTTTTGTAACTGGAACTACTTTAATTTTCTTAGGTTGATTTTGTATTGCTTTCTTGTCTTGGTCAGGAATGTCAGTGTTCTTCTTGCTCCTCAAATTGTACTATTTGTGCACTTCAAAGATAATAGAACCATACCCTTGCTTGTAATCGAATGATTCTCCTGATCGTGTCTACAACTGCTGAAGCATGTGTAATTCTTGATCATCTTGAGTAAAAAATACAGTTTCCTCATCATCTAATCCCATTAAGTTAATTTGTTTGTCCTATTTAGGGTCTTCTGAATGAGAAGTTTTATCATAGTTTTCTTGAAAAGGTGGCCTACTATTCTGATCAGGTCCATTTTTTCCAGTGTTTTGATTTTGATTCTTTTGGAAGTTTGTATTTCTCGCTGGAGGTGCCTATTGGTTATCCCAGTGAGGCTTCCTCTCAATGTTTTCCATCCTATCCATCACTTTTTCCATTCCTTTGGATAGGGCATCCATTTTAAGGTCAAAGGGTGAGGCTTCATCTTTCAAGGGTGTTCTCCTTTCATTCCTAACCCTAGCTCTTTTTGCTAGCAAATTAGCTTCTACACAAATTGCTACACTCTGCATACCTTCTAGAGTTGGAGGGTTTCTCTCTTTAAGTTGGAATGCCATAACAGTGTCGAACCTGTCAAGAAACTTTATCAGAGCTAAGCTAGGTGGGGGTCTAAGGTCAACTAGTATTGCATTGTATATATTGTTAAATCTAGTACAATATTCCTAAACTGTTTCATTTGGTCCTCTCCTAATGTTTTCATATTCTGAAAGGATTTGCAGAGGATTCTTTTTCTTTTCCCATCTATTTAAAAATTGCTGGTAAAATACTTCTAAACTATCTATACTATTAGCAAGTAAAGATCTAAACCATGTTCTTACATCGCCAGCTAGAGTCTGAGCAAAAATCTCATTTGGACATCTGCAATATCAATTTCATGTAATTTAAAATAATCTATCATCTTTCTTGTATGTTGTTGTGCTGTATAGTGTCCTATGCCATCAAATTGGACAATTTTGTTTTGGTAGTCTTGTGGCATGGCACCTAGTGGAGCAAGCAACACTAGAGGAGCATATCTATTTGCCATGACTCTAAGTTGGGCAGGACTAAGAAGTGGAGTTTGGGTACTAGAAGATGATACAGTAGGTAATGGAGAACTGGGAGTGATAGGTGTTTGATGGGTAATGATAGGTTGGTGGGGAAGTGGAGGTATAAATGAAGGTGAGGAATGAAGTTTAGAGATGGAAGGGAATAAAGGTGAACTAAAGGAAGTTGAATCTATTTCAGAAAGATTAGGGATCTTAACAGTGTTAAGGGATGACTTAGGGGAATTTAGAATGTATTGATCAATTGACAAGTTTGCCCTTTGGACTTCAAGTTCTGCTGTAAATTCTGGATCTAGAACTATGTCATCAAGTGCACTTTCAGACCTGGTTCTAAATAGGGAAAGGTCAAAATACTCGTCAAACGGGAGGTCTTCCAAAAAAACCACTCATCCAGGCAGGAATACGCTTTAATTGAAGGTGTAAGACTGACTAAGCTTTCTTGTCTTCTAGATATTCTTGAAATCAGATTAGGACTATCAAATACTTGGGGAGGGTTTGGATCAAGGTTGGCCCTAGTATAATGAGTTCTCCTAGAAGCCAGATTTCAAGTTTTTTTTTTTTTTTTTTTGTGAACTTTTATAAATAACTTTTAATAAACCCTTCAAGAGGCTTGAAATAAAAATTTGAAATTTCCCAAAGGTTTATTAAGACTGAGAGTTTGAGTACCTAGTATGGTCATCACTATGTTATCACTTAGAAGTCTTCCCTAGAAGTTATCAAAATAAGGAATAATTCGAGGTAACCACAAACCTAATCTTTTAGAATCAGGTTCTAGCTGACCTAAGTCCAGAGAGGGCTCTCTCATTATAATTTAACTTTGTTTTGGGTGGGATTTTAGGCTAGTTCATAGTGTTCATAAGGTTTTGAATTTGTTGGGTGGTGGAATTCTAGGAACAAATAGATGGAGCAAGGCCTTCAAGCCATTGGGTTATGGAGTCAATCAAAGGATGGATTAATTGGACTAGATCACTAAAGGGAGTGTTCACAGGGTAGGCTAGTAAAGCAAAAAGTAAATATTTAGGTTCAATGGATGAGATAGTCCTAACCTGGGTAAAAGGGAAATGAAGAATCCTTAGACTAGGATCAAGATGAAGAGTAGGAGGTGATCATGAGCAAAGGGCAACTAAGAATCCTTTACTATAGACCGGGGAAGAAACTACGGAAGTCAGGGAGCATTTAAGAATTCCCTAACTAAGATAGTTTAGCAGAAAACATTAAGAAGATAAATAGTCAAGACAAAGTGCATTAAAGCAAGTTCTGAAATATCATTCCTAGTTTACCATTTAGATTTTATAGAAACACATATGATTATTAATAAACATAAGGAAAAACAATAATACACATGAGAGAAAATACTTATTTGATTTCCACTTTACATAAGAATTCTGTGAAATGTCTTTACTTTATTCCTTGATCCAGCAGGCCAATCCAGTCTTGATATAATAGCACTTTAACTTGATAGGAAAATGTCTATAGAAATGTGTTTGAATCCACCTTAAATACATCGAAATGTGAAGTATTTATATAAAAATTATTACAAAATATCTGATCATAGTTTGAGAATTAATCTAGGAAATCAAAATATCTTCAAGCATGAAGATAGAGACAGATGGAAAGCTGCATCATGTTGTCCCTCTTATTGTGGCAGTGCTGGCTGTTGTAGTTGAACTTGAGCCCTTTTAGGCTAGCTGATATTTGTATGCTGGAATCACCTTTGTCTTTAATCTTTCACTGATATTCTTTAACCCATTACTCTTTGAACCTGTTTATCTGTCCTTTCATCTTTTTTTAGATTTATTGTGGTAAATTACAGTAAATCTGTCATTTTTTCCCACCATTCATCTTCATGTAACTTTACCTTGAGCATCCTTCTATATATCTTGTCTACCTTAGTGTATTTGGAAAATTTTGTTTTGATGACACATAGATGTTTCACCTCATGCTCTAGGAAGAATAGATTTTCTAAAGTATCATATAATACTTTCCCTGTTGGCAATGCTTTGAGTCCTGAAGTGCTTGCCTGTTCCTTAGATAATTTCTTTAGCCTATCAAAATAGTCCAATTGGGTCATAAGCTTGTCATGAATGAGCATGGGACTTGGAAGGCCTTTATCCCTCAAAATTTGAAACTTTTCCATGAATCTGTCAATGCCAACCTGCATGTCATGGCATTTTTCCTCCAAGTTAAGCATAAGGTTTCTTTAAGAAAGAACCTTTTTGACTTTAATGATGGCTTTAGTTCTGTCCTCCACACCAAGCTAATTTAGTTCATGCCTTTTCTTACTGTTCAGGAATTTGATGAGTCGATTAGCATCCTTAGGCTTGCTTCCTAGGTCTTCCTTTACCTTTTGTATTGCTTCAGTGGCCACTTTCACCAATTCTGTTTGCTTGAATATTTCTTGAATTGATGGCCAAATATCATTTACAGAGTCAATGATATTGACCCAGAGCATCTCCTTAGTCTGTCCTAGTGGCTTTTGCAAAGTTAAATATTTTTCAAGGACCTTTATCTTCTCACCCATCCTTAGGGCTTTCTGTGCTTCTTCTTTTTGTTGTATTTGGGCAAGTTTGCAGTCAGTTTCCAGGCTTGCCACTTTCTCCCTAAGTTTCTTAAGCTCTGTTGCCTAAATGGAAATTTCATCCATGGATTTCACTAACTCTGTTGTCTTTCCTGTTGAGGTATCTGCAGTTGCGGACTCAGTTGTGACTGGCAGTGCTGTAGTAGGTGGAGCTGTTGGTGCTAAAGAGGCATCCAATGTTGAAGGGATTGCAATTGTTACTGTGGGAATGGAAGCTATGGAAGTAGTGGCCATTTCACTCTGTTTGGATTGAATCAATGTGCCCAATTCTTTCTCTGCTTCTTTCAATTGGTCATTTAGGTTTAGGACCAAGTCCATAAGCTCTTCTTGTCCTTTTTGTGTTTCCAAGACTTCTACTATTTGTGGATGATTCAATGGTGGAATCTTGAGTTGCTTCTTCAAAGCAGTTATGTCATCATTCTTCTTTTTTATTAGCCTTTCTGCAACATTAACATCTTTGGGATCATGTCCCAACTCTATGATTAGATCCTCCAAGGACTTGATTCTTGTATCCTTGGCCTGTGAGGAAGCCTTCTCTAATTGAAACTGTGCTGATATATTATTCAACGAATTCTGTAACTGATGGGCTACAATGGCTTTTCTTGTCAAAGTGGAATATACCATTTCTCTTGTTTGTTTGTGCAACTCAATCTGGTCAATAGGATGGATATCCTTTGCTAGTACTTCAAAATCTACTTTTTGGTAACCTGTTGTTGTTCTGGGCTACTGAGTGGTGGGGTTCATGAAAGTCATCTGCATTTTTCCTTCTTTCACATCAAAGGCTGACATAAGTGTTGTTTTATTGGTGGGAGCCATCTTTAAGTATTGTGCATAGCTTTGGGCTTTTAGCTTTTCATTTATGGCCTTTATTTCCTTGTACTTTTCTCTAATATCTTGATCTTTGTCAGCTGGTATCCTGAATGAGGACACTTCCACACTTTGCTGTCTTTCCAACATCTAAGTGTGTGATGTGGAAGGTTCTTGTGTGCCTCCAGAGGGAGTAGCATGCCTTCTCCCTTCTCTTTTTATGCTTGTGGCTCCTACTGATTCTTTTATGAATTCCTACTTAGAGAAATGAATTAACCTTTTCCTTTTGACATATGTTTGGGAAGTTGCTCTGCCTAAAGGAGTGGCCTCTTCCCTATTTATTTTGAGGGCTTTCTCCTCATTTAGAGGAGTCTGCATAGCTGGGGGAGAACTCATAATGTGCTCTGGTATGTTTGTTTGAGTCAGTTCCTCTGATAACGCTGGTTGCTCTGACTCTTCTGGTACTTGGAATTCCTCTTCTACCTGTGATCCACTTTTTCGCTATGACTCTCCTTGTGTTGGTGGCTCACTTTATGCTTGTGATGTACCTGGTACCTGTGATTCACCTAGTACCTATAAGAAAGAACCTTCATCAAGCCATTTCCCCAAGTCAATTAGTGTGTTTTCCACAGCTACTTCAGTACTATCCTTGTCCTCTAAAGTATTTTCCACCCATTCCAATTGATTGGCATATTTTTCTATATCAAGGATTCTGTGGTGGATATAGGGAGCCATTTTAATTTCTTCCTTTTGTTGTAGATGAAATCAAAGGGGTCATATCTCGATATGAAGATCTTTTTTAGTTATTGTCTTTGAAGAATCTCTTTTGCTTTTTTTCCAGCTTCTCGGTTATTGCATATAAAGGGGCCTAACTAATCTTTAATTCTGAGTAGGGTCTTCTTTTTGTCTCTGACAAAATGTACCTCATCTGAATTGACTATCTGCCTGTAGTACTCCAGAGCAAATAACCTCATTGGGAGGTATCTAGGTAGTTTGTACGGGGCCAACTCACATCCATAAATTCTAATTTCAATGTGATTTTTGTACAAGTATCAATCTCCCACTTTGTGCTGTTTTGACAGTTGCAGGACTCTTGTGATATCTGAACTGATTCTTGGAGGAGGGCTGCCTAATAGCATGGCTACAATAGGATGTACAAATAGGTCTATGAAATCTGTATAAGCATATGAGGAATCATACTTATGTATTAAAGGGGTCCAGAAAATCATTGACCTAGGGTGACCTATGGTATCAAGCTTTTGAAGAGTAAATGGGAATTTATCAGCTTGAAAATATAAGAAAAGATGGTAAAAAATAGAGGAATATTTAAAGACTCGTTCATTATTCATTCTGAAGAATTGATCATGCATTTTTTCTGCTATGAATTTGGCATAATCATAAATGATGGCAGGGGGCTGTCCTGGAGTGAAGATAGACATGAAGGCTAAAATGATTTCATCAATATATTCACTTGTAGTGTATCTTAGCACTCTAGAAATCATGGTTACAATATCTTGGCCAAATGGGGAAAATATGATGGCCACATAGGGAGGGGGGCCTTTTGGGATATGTTCCTCTTTCCTGATGAAAGTCTGAAACATTTGAGCTATTTTTCCAGTAGTAAGATTGGGGAACTGGTTCAGTAGATTACCAATTGACAGAGGGGTGAGGTTTTGTCCAGGCTATAATTGAAGCATTTCATTGATGGATTTAGTAGTGATGGTAAAGAGTACATCCTGGTTTGGATACATCACTGCTCTTTGACTGGGGCTGTAATTGGTATGAAAATAATGGACAATTTCAGGGAAGATATGGACCTCTGGGAACTGGTACTTGGGAAAATTAGATTCCCAATGCCCAATTTGGTCAACATGATTACGAAATAAGTCTCTTTATTTACAGTGTAGTTTCAAAGGGGATTTAAGGACAACAGTGTCCTTGTTTTGGAAAACTTTGTCTGCGAAAGGGAGATGGTCTAAATCCAGATGGGGAGTTGAAACTAGCCGGACATCCATGGCAATTGGAGCAACCATTCTTTATTCTTGTCGATTTAAGAATGGGGAAAAAGGGTTTTTCAGTCAATTAGCACAACTGGGTTCCAATGCAGAATAGTCTTGGGTTGCTGTGTAGTTCTTTCACTTAATTTCTTATTAATTCCAAGCAATGCAAGTGACTGGTTGAACCAAGACAAGGTTTCTTGTGAATTTGGATAAAATACCTGGAATTTTGGGAATATTGACTCTAAATAGGTTGATGGGTGCCTATGCATGGTTGCATGATCCAGGTGGATGTTGGTGGCCACCCACCTATCCCATTTGGACCCCCACAACTGTCTCTTTCAGCATTTTCAGTTTCCTTAATTGTAGCACAACTTACTATTTTTAGCAGTTTTTTGGATCCTGAACTTCCGGAGCCGTTTGGAGGCCCTAAACGACGTTTTCTGGGAAATCTGGGGGCAACATGGGTCCATGGACCTATGTTTCCCTTCCCAAAGTGGTAGTGCTTGGATATATCTTTCTAACAAGCTATTGTACGCGTCAAATGGAGATCGTATGCCAAAGTTACGACCCTGGGAAGTTGATGTACCAATTTATCCAAACAAGGCCCATAGTTTGGCGTTTCATCTTCTAGGGTTAGGTTTTGGAATGTTAATGGTTTTACATTGTTTCTCAATAATAAATAGGCCTTTGAGCCTCATTGTAACATATTTTAGAGGCATG
>APFE030765158.1:90449-106963 GCA_000404065.3 Pinus taeda
CATCTTCTAAGGGTCGGTTTTGGAATGTGAAGGGTTTTCCATTGTTTCTCAATAATAAATAGGCCTTCGAGCCTCATTGTAACACAAGTTCGGAACAGTTGAGAGGCATGTAGCCGCACATCTCTTCTCAGAGATAAGCTACCATCGCCTTAGCTGGGTTATTTCCATTTCTGGTTGTAAGCATATTTCAATATTTCCATTAATGAAATGAAGTATTATTTCCACTACATCTCTTTGTTTATGGTTATCGCATCTCTGTATTTATGGTTATCTCTGTAATCTATTGCGTTCCTCTTTAAATCTGGATCATTGCATAAGGTCTGTGTGAACTGGAGGGTGGACTTTGCATTGAATGGTTTCTTCAGGCTAGTGAATGGACGTAGGTTGGCGGTTAGATGTCGTGCAGTTGCATGCATGGATGTCAGTGTCTGTTTTCACAATAAAACAAATAATTTCAAGTTTTTGGCTTTATTAACAAAGTTAATATTTGGCGGGTGTTAGGGAAATAATAGCATTTTTGGCATTTAGCGGGGGTGGTGTGATAGTTTGGTGTTTAGTGGGAGGCAGTTTGCGGTTTATTTCACAACGCTTATGAGCGGTGGGTGGTTTTGGGGGAAGGCCACCCGATTCCACTCATCGGGCGCCACGTAGCCTCAGGGGCCCAAGGGAAAACAACCCATTTCAGGTGGGTAACGTTCATATTTTAGGCCCGCGCAAAATCATTGTGGACCGTTAGATTTGGAGGGGAGAGATCGGGCGACGATCAGTTAATGAACATGCATGGATGGTTGTGGGAGGGCCTTGACGGGCAGTTAAACATGGTGGTTTTAATTTAATTCAGGATCAAGGTGGGGGTTAAGGGATCTGGAGTAATTCTATTGGTGAAAGGTTTGACTTTTTAATTATTTGAAAATCGATTAATTTACGTCATTTGCTGGGGTTTTATTTAAAAAATTTACATTACAAACTTCAGGGACGGGATATTATCATTAAAGGGATTTATTTAATACATAGAGGAAAGGGTTGTTTTTGGGATTTAATATATAAATAAAATTAAAAGTTAATATGAACGAAAGCGGTAAATGGATTTAGCGCTAAGTACAATGTACATTTATATTTCATTGGCTTTGTATAAACACATTATAAATTAGGCTTAGTGTTATTTCTATGGGTTTTCTTAGGAAAAAGGGGTTTACTTGGGGTTAATGGTTGTTTCTTAGGAAAAATGGGGTTTTACCTTAGGAAAAGGGATTTCTTTGGGAAAATGAGGGAGAGTGAAGGGGGATAATGTTTGTGGGGGAAATTTTAGTACTTAGGACCTATAAGTCATTAGGTCGAGGGCCCAGTCCCTCCAGAAGCTAGAGAAATGCTTTAAGCCCCTTTGACTTAAGATTTTGGGTATTGAAGACTTTGCTTATGGTAAATTAGTAAAATTAAGGGTGAAATGAATGGGGAAATTAATCAGTTGACTTTGTAAGCTTAATGCATGTCCAATTGCTCATTCGTACTAGGAGTTTTTCATGATGAGGGTGATAAATATGCTTTCGTTTAACAATCATCACAATTCTGCAACCTTTCTACTACTTACCCATCTACTCATTTTACCATTTTTACTTCTCTTTATTATGGTGCACTTAAGCTGGCAAACCCTTATCAAAACATTTTTCTTTTCTTTTACAATGGTATTCTAACTAAGTCTAACCTTGTTACATCCAAGGGCTCAGATTAAACAGTTGAGCTCCTTTATTGACTCTACCTATCTACTTATCTGCCAAGATTACACTGTTTGGTCAGATTTTATTCTCTATCTATAAGCATGAAATTGAAAGCATGAAATAGCCAAGTTTAAAAATTTTGACTATCATGGATTTGTGGCATAGGTTACAAATTGCACACAATCATTTATTTTGTACAAAAAGTAAATAGTAGTGGCATTTTGACTTGCACACTTTCATGGTCTTTTCTTTCTTGGGGTTCATATTTTTCATCTTTTTTGACCTTTTTTATTCTTTTTGTCCTTTGATTTTTCTTTTAGGACATACCCTCTTTACTTTTTTTAATTTTTTGAATATGAAAAACTTTTGCAGCAAGCAAAGGTATGTACATATTACAGGTATAATCTCAGCCATTCAAAAATTATGACTCCTATTGGTATAGGAACCTAACAGAAGATATGAATTTGGAGATTGAAAATATTTTTATGAATGTATATGAATATCTTGATTAGTTTTATGCTAGAATCAGGTCACTTTGTTTTAGATTCCATCTCAAAGGCTTACCTTCAACAAAAGATCTAACTGAATACTTCACTTCTCTTGTTCCTTCCGACCATGAACAGTAAATCAAATGATGATGAATAAGATATCGCAATTTTTTTAGTTAATTTTGAATCTAAATCTAATTTGATTGATCCCATGAATAAACTAAAAACAAATTAAGAACCATAAATAGTGGGAGTTTGCTTAACACACTTTCATATTTCGAAAATTAATTGTCCAAATACAAGTCTAAAATCTGAAAATGTAGTTGAAACATCTCCTAATGGTTGCACTCACCATAAAGTAGGTTTAACAAAAATTAGTGCAATTCACAATTTAACTAGTGAATCAATTTATCTTTCCTTTCTAGAGATTTGGAACTAGTTCCTACTTCCTCAACAACAAGTTTATCATTAAATCAGAGTTCTAATCTTATCAATGACGTTGAAAATCATAATTATGAAAATTTGCAGCAAGAATATAATTCTCTATGCTTTAGCAACCATTACTTTTGTATTCGAATCTTTTTTCCAACATGGACTCATTTAGTAATGATTCTATCAAAATTTCCGATGAAACCTCTCCATCATCCAGTTTTGATTTCTTTGAGAGTGAGACTTTTTTGGATGAGGATCCTTTGCACATCAATGTCAATTATGATTTTTTTTCTTATCCTTTTAATGATGTTGTTGATTCAAATATGCCATGCGATTTTAAGGAAAGTATAGGTTATATTTGATGATTATCTTGATCTTGACGACATGGGAACTAATCCATTGCAAAGTGAATTATGTACAAAAGAATATTTCGATATAGTGGATTTTCATGCTTTGAATTTATTGTCATGGGCTAAAACAACTCTGGTTTTTAACATTCTTATGAGCTTAATTTTCAAGTTTCTAATGAGACTTATTCTAAATCTCATTTGGAAACTTGTTTTGATAAAATCTTGTTGGAACTTCCTTCTAGTAGTGATTCTTCCTTTGCAAATAATCATTAGATCTAGAGTTTCCACAACAATTTGTATTGTAACAATAATGTAAATGACAATGCAATTTTATTTTTCATTCTTCATTTGTTATGATTTGTTTCATACTTTTATTCAAATTTTTTATTTCAACTTTTTGATAATCTATGCTCACATTTTGAGCAGTCAAATGTTGAACACTCATCAACTGCATTAGTAGAAGAACATGAAAATAAACTTCAAGGCCTAAATTATGAGTATAAAAAACTTCAAGATTTTCATTTGCAATTGATGCTTATAAGAGACAAGATTATTAATGGATTGTTCTATATTTTGAAATAAATATTTTGCAATATTTGGCACTTGAAAGCGTATCAATACAATCTGGCTAGCTATCCAATCTATTTGAATATATTATGAAAGATTCATTAGATCTCCACTCTCATTTTAACGATCCATTTGAAAATTGTTTGGAAAGTTCAATTTCACAAAAGATTGCTAATAGTCCACCTCTTGTACATAATACTAACATTTTTCTACAGAATTCAACATTTAAAGCAACATTATTTGAGTATAGCATGCCATCCTCTCCTCTTTTGAATCTTATCCAATCATTAGCACATGTCCATCCTAATTTCTATGATCCAATTGGAATATAGTTGGAGAATACGTTTGAAGTGAGGTTTCTTGTAAATAAATTTATTTTCCTAAACTTATTAAAAATAGATGTACATAATAGGTTGAAATTTTATTTTAATAATTTAATAATATTTTTTTTTGTCACTAATTTTTGATGCACATTTATGTGCTAGAATAAATAATTTCACTAGCTCCATTAGAAATAAGACTATACTTAGTCTTATTTGTTCCTGTCTATTAGAGTAGGAGCAAGAGTAGTTTATTCTAGATTGTTTTTTCTTTTTTATTATTATTATTGTGCAAGTAAGAAATAAGCAAGTGACAAGACTTTAATTTTTCCTTATAAAAGAGTGGTTCAGAGAAATGCCAATAAAATTCAGCCGACCCTTTGAACATGCTCAGGGAATTATTTCATTAACTCATCAGAATTTTAATATTAAAAAATTTGTGTTTAAGTTAATGCTAAAAATAAATTTTTACATGTGCTTTACTCTGCATTCATTTTTCTTTGCAAATTCAGGAATTACATAACCTCCTTTTGTTAGCATTGGTGCTAAGGTAATTTGGGTTAACATTAATTTGTGTTGATTTTGGATTCTTCCACAGTTTTGGTTGTATATATTTCTCCATTCTAATGTAAAAAAGGCCCACTATGTAAAAGCTCAAGTTCTGTCCATATATATAAAAGTTTTCACATCGCTTGGGACTTTGACATTTTTTAAGTGTGATTTAAAGAAATTTTTTGGGGCTAATATATAATCAAAGAAATTTCATATCCTCTACATTATACAAATCAAAATTTGCAAAAAGGATAAGAACACTTGCAATACAAAGCAACACACACACCAATAGATTTTCATTTTTCTCATTTTAGAATTATCATTTAAAGAGTAAAAATGGAAATTTTGATGATTCTTATAAATTTTTGATACCTTGAACATGAACCATTTCTTTTTTGACAAGTACCTTTCATTGGCTTAATTCTTGCTTTAGTTTAGGTTCAATAAATCTAGTGATCATAGGCATATGGTAATTTTGATAAAGATGCAAACTCTTCATGCCCTTTAATCTTGATCACGAAAAGGGTTCACTTTTTTAAAACATGGAATTTGGAGAAAATCAAGTTCTCTAAAGTAAACCATAACGAAAATATTAAAGGTAAATTTGATATGCTTGTTTCCATTTTTTATTATTTTTCATTCTAATTTTAGTTTCAGTTTTGTTTTAGTATTTTATAATCTAAGTTTTGTTTTGGAGGTCTTCACTAGTTACACTGAAGGTTTGATTTTGTTGGAAAAACAACTTAGAAATCATTTAGTTTACTTTGCATGCCTTCTAGTCTGGAAAATAATTTGTGTTGATGATCAAGTCATGAACAAGTTACATCAGGGAGTTCGTGCACCTTTATCATGTTTTCATTTAGTATCTTGTTTATTTTGTTTTCAAAAGTTATTGTAAGCCTCATATTTAATAGATAATCAATAAGGAATTTTAATTAAGGCTTAGCTTTTAAGCAAGATATTTATAACACAAGGGACATGAAGCAAATTTGACTTTTACTCCTAGATTTAGGATTTCCTTTTTAATTAAAAAAATAATTAATTAAAACCTTACGAGGCATAAATAATCACAAGTTAAATGAGAATGAACATATTAACTCATTATTCTTTCTCTTTATATTGAGATCTCATTTCTCATCTTGTCTTGATTGAGTTTTTAGATTTTTCATGGCTTCTATTTTACTTTGATTTCTAGTATGTTTTCTTCCTTTCTTAACCAGTATGCATTATTCATCCTTTAGTTTTGATTTTTGCAAAAGTTTCATATTCTTACATTTGTAGGGGTTTGATTTCGTTGTTTTGATTTGGATTTGATTTTGTGATATTACCAAAATCTATAAGGGGGAAATATTTTCCTACACAACACCAATTGATTTAAATGGAAAATATTTACTTTATATTTTCAATGGGATTTCAATTATCTAAAGGTCATCTGTAACAAGTTTTCGCTTTCTTGTACATCCACCATTAAGTATGGGAAACATTAAGATACGATTCAAGTATTATAAGTTGAATTTTATAAAGGAAAAAATTATTTATAGTGTTTTCTTTCAATCCCTCCCATACCCCTCCATAATTAAATCTAATACTTTGGTAGATGGAAGAAAGACTAGTGGGGTCAAACTTAACTAGTATTGCATCTATTTATTTAAGTATAAAACCTTTTGTACCACCCTGGTCTCTTTACTAAAATAATAAAACCAATTCTCTAAATATGCTAATCAAAAGCGTGGCATACAAGAGAGTTGAAAGCACATATGTGTGGGAAGTACAAGTAAACTTGTTGGGGATATGGATGCTCACTGGTAGTGAGGTAATGCTTATATGGTACCGAGACACCTTTGTTGGTTCTACGGACGCTCGCGGGAAAAATCAATGTTGGTAAAAGAGGTAATTTTATATTCAATAGATGCATACTAAAATGTTGACGATGTTGGACCCGCCAACATTCAAGGCATCTCCTTGATATGAATTCCTAATTAGACCTAACACCATTCAATGTAGGAGTCCCATCCATAATACAACTCAGTTATCAATGCAGTGGGTTTTAATGATATGCCTTGGCTGCAATAACACATAGAGTGATGTATGGTGGATTTGGCGGGAACAAGTGTGTGACTTTGTGGAAGGTCAAGCGTAATGCATGGAGGTTCTAACACATGAAGGAAAAATGAGTGAGTCCCTTAGAAGCATGTAATAGTATGCAAATTGAAAGGAACACATGATCATAAAGACATCACATGCTGATATGCAAAATAGTTCAAATGTTAATAATGATGGAACTAAACAACAACACGAATTAATAAGATTCATAGCAATGCAAATGAAATAGTTCATAAGAATAAGAGTAATTTAAATAAGATACATTGCAAACATAACAAGAATAGTTGTACTATATTCACAACATATGGATGAAAACGTTTCGACTCTGAGCTTTTATTAAGAGAAAGTTACAATCATACATATACCATTGATGGACCACTAGCCACAATAGTGGAACGTGAACTCAACATCAACTGCTCCAAAGAAAAATACTCCCTCTATGCTACAGAGAAGCCAACTCTCTCATAAACTCCCAAGCTCCTGATTCTAAGCCTAAGCCTAGCCAAAATCTTGGCTCCCGAAATCCCTTTACATTAGTTATGGTTGTCTAATTATAACAAAAGGGGTGACTATTCACTTCCCCTTGTGACTCTTGGACTTCCCACATGACTCTTCAACTTCTCTACAAAGTGAATTTTTACATTAATTACATGATGACTCTTCACATTCTAATATTGACACTTGGAATTCCACTTACAAATTAATTAAAAAATAATATTATAATACACTTGTACCCATATAAGACAAAATTGGGTAGAGCCAAATAGTAAACCTAATAAGACAAAATAGTTAAGCTTGAGTTTGGGAAAAATCTAGCTCAACAACTTCTGATTGACATGTATCAATCATGTAATGGTGCTAAGCTTGGTACTACGTGATGAAAACCCTAAACTATATGATGGTGTCAGGGTGGAAGCAGACTCTAGCCTCCATGGCATCTAGGTACACTAACTTAGAATTGATTTTTGTTTCTTTCTTGAGAAGGAGAAACATCGTGTTGATTTGGATAGGGCCACCAATGTACTTTTGCATATTCTGTTTGTTTACTTCAAGATCTTCCTTGATGGCTACATGTCTCCACTGTTCCAAGTATTCTTCAATCTCCTTCCTGACCTAATTTCTATGATTTATCTCTGTGAGTGAGTCGACTGATGGGATCCTGTAAGATTTTACCAAGAAGTCAAGGCTATTGTACAATCATGCATATGAGTCCTGAATGTTACCAATGAATGAGGAAAGTTTTTTATTATTCTAGATCAACATCTGAAATCTTTGTTTCTCCATCTCTGCTTGTTGCTTTGTTTTCTTGCCCAAGTCAAGCGGTGCCCCTTTGTATTCCATTGACCATTCATGCATGGCAACAATGGAATCTTGTACAATCTTGAGAGTTTTGAAAAAATATTTACACTTATTCTGCAAGCCATGCAAGTGGACAATCACCTTATGCACAGTGACGAGCTCCTCATAAAGGTTCTGCATCATCTATCCCTTTGACGATACTTCCTTGAGTATTGTTGCCTTTAGTTATTCTAGATGGACCTATGCAGAAGATGCATTATGTACCTCTGCTCGAAGTTGTTCAACCTCTTTATTAGTAGTCTACAATTTCTTTTCCAAATATTTGTTCTTAGCCAAAAAATAGTCTGTATTTGACGTTGAAGCACCTGCGAAGGCCAAGTTGGCTATGACAATAACAACTGGATTTATTTTTGTCTCTCATGATCACAATTTCTTTGATGAATGGAGGAGATGCGAGGTTTTATAGAATATGTTTCTTCCTTGCTTGTACAATCTCTTTCTGAAGGTTATCATAAGTCATATTGTACGTGTCCATAACTGGACCATCATTGAGAGGAACAATTTCCTCTTCCTTTCTTGGAGCATGCTCTGTTGAAGGATGGGGAGACTAAATGGTTACCTATTGTGTACTTATAATCAGGTCGACATCTTGGTTCCACAGCTCTGGTCCTCCTTCATGTTTTGGTTTTTAACCAACCCCTCTATTTATCAAGCAAGATCCTTGTCATGCATCTATTTTCTTTCCTCCTCTAGCTGATGGTTCTGTTCTTGTACTTCAACTTGTTTCCACATTGTTTCTTTTGCTATTACTTTTCTCCTTTCTTCCTCTTCCTACTTTTTCCTTTATGCCTCCAATTTCTTCTGTTCTCGTTCATCCCTCTACTTCCATTCTGCTTCATGTACCCTCTGTTTCCTCTCCTTCTCTGCTGCTATAACTGATCTCATAATGACTAGATCTGCCTTCATATTGTAGCTTCGTTCTCCCCGTGGACTGTGCATAACCTTTCTCGTTCCCTTCTCACACACTAGGTTGCATGCTTTCGCTGGTGCTTCCTCTAGAGTGACTTCCTGTTGTGGAGCAACCTGTGAAGTTCTTGCAAAATTGATCAACTCGCGGGACTTGGAAGCATTGTAAAAATTCTTATATACATCCTCCTCAGTCTAGTGGAATGTTCCAGTTAGCCATTGGAATTGGATCCTCACATAATGGTCTTTGAAAATATTCTTGGGATTGTACAGATTGAAATCTTGAGTACTAAATAGAAGGATAATCTGATTTGGAAAGGAATGATAGGCCAAGGTTCTTTCTTCCTCATGTGCATAGCTGCTAATAACCTTATGGAGAGATGATACACAACTTCTTGCATGATGAGCTTACCAGTGGCATACCTCAGTAAAAGATGTAGAGACTTCTATTCGCTGAACATCCTCAGGAAAATGCCATCCAGTGAGGCAAACCAATCTAGTATTTGTGATACTGTTTCCATTTCCCCATGTGAAATGTAAGGTGGATCTTCCTCAAATATCAACTTGTACAACAAAATGAGGAAGTGATCAATTAGCTTATCCATTACTCCTCTATGGCTACACTCCAAAACTAGATTGCAATAAAAACCATGACAAGATCTTGTGGTGTCCAAGTCCAATTCATGTTAGGGAATGTGTTGTGTGCACAAATTGCATCAAAAGATATGAAGACATGTAAAATCTAGATTCCCTGCCCTTGGGGGGATTAAGGGCATTAGATACATGGATCCGCAATTGCTGAGCTGACAAATATAACCAGTTGAATGGTTTACCTTCATTAACAACCTACTCGAGTAAGAAATCCCACCCTTCAGGAAGGTCTAAGTGCTTTGATGACCATAGATTCTACAACATAGGATTATCAACAACTGATAGGCCCTCCTGAGAAATTTTGTCTTGCAGGTGTTGGTGGGTATGACGGAACTTTGTTAGCTCTTTCACCTAACCTTTAAAAATATTCTTAGTCCTCAAATAATTGGTTTTCACATAGTAGTACAAATCCATGAGCGATTTTGGCTGAGGAAAATGGTACATGAGATGATAGTTTCCTGCCAGAAAAGAAGCAAGCCTTTGTCTGTTGGCACTACTAAGAGTCATAGTATTTGGATCCCTATGTAATAGTATCCATCTAATAACATTTGCATATGCGAATGCTAGGCAACTGCATGCAATCTTATGTAACCTCGACTTCTGGACATTGACATACACCTGCTAGTCTTCCAGATTTTCTTTGAAGGTTCCTGCTGAGAAAATTTCATTCACCTTTTGCCATGTGATATCTGATTCATTTTCTACATATAGTTGAATGTCTGAGTATACTGGAAAGTAAACTAGCGTATTGTCACCTGCCTCCTTGGTTCTTCTCTCTTTGGTATCCTTTGAAGCAACTCTCTTGGTTGCCATGATAACAGTGACTGATGAAGAGAAGTGCTCAACACCTGCAATATCTGTGGGAGGAAAAAACACTCATGGAAGACATAAATTAGCTTCAACAAATCAACTTACAAAGAAATATCAACCAACAACCATGTGGAATAATGTGGAAAATTGCATAATTTCTGAGGTTAAGGAGAGAGATTGGCTAAGGGAATTACATATTGCGTAGTCTTAGTAGCCAGTAGTGTAGCCTGAGGTTAGAGACTGCGCAATATGTAATTATGCCTGGGCAGTATGGGGTGGTGACTATGCATTGTGTTGTCTTAGTGGACAAGGGTGAGGGATTGAGCTCTGGAACTACACAATGTGTAGTTAGGTTAGCCTGGGACTGTGCATTGCACAGTCTTAGAGGCCAAGCTGAGAGCTTGAGCGTCAAGCTTAGGTAATTCCTAGCTAGATAAGGTGATGCATGACCAAAGGAAGGGAAGATATTCTCGGTAAGAGTGCAGAAAACAAGAAGATTTGAGTGATAATGCATATCTGACTAAGTATGGATAGATCGGTGCAAAACAAGTGCGAAATATTAGCATGCAAAAGGAAAAACAAACATGCCTGGAGAGTCAACACAATGATGACCACTAACATGCAAAAACAAGAAAACAGATGCCACACTTGTGAAAGATGAACAATAGACCGAACCAACACTTGTCCAAGCTAATATGCATTAAAGTACCAACAACCATGAAAATAAATAAGAAAAAAAACACTCGCAGAAGCCAAACAATAAAAAGCGACAAAAGATGACAAAAGAAAAACTCACCTAGAAAAATGCTGAAAACTCCACTGAAGGTTCCTTGATCTCCTTAGGAATGCTAGCGATCTAAGATCAAATGTACAAATGATCTCTAGGGGCATCCATTATATATATCTATACCGATTAGGGTTTATTAAGTGCATGCCTAAGATAAAGGAAAAAGTGACATTTGGCAGAAAGTTCCAAAAATAGTAAGTGTACGACCTTCAGGAAACTAAATAGTGAATCCCAATTTTCTAGGGATGCATTTTTTCCCTTCTTTTTCGGGAAACTTGCATGCATAGTGCCAAGGAGGATTGCACAATTCCCGAGGATTGGGGCAACTGCTTGACTCAATGCATTCCATAGTTTCTGAGCTCAAGGGATGGTTTGCACAATTTCCATCATCAAGGATGGGCTACCATCAGAATTGCACAATTTTTCTTCTTGAGGTTGGGCTGTCAAGAAGAATTGCATAGTCTTTGGAGGAAATTCTTTCTTTCCTTCCAAGATTGTGCAGTTTCTAGAGGCAAGCCCAACAATGCTGCAAGGTGAAGTTAGAAGTTAGCTTGTGTTGGAAAGACATCAACCCAAAATCAATACATCACAAGAAAAGCATGAAAATATAAGTCTCTATCACAACATGAATACTTGATGACAGGAAGAGATAAGCTCTTGTGGATAGAAGGAATGCTCCAAAATCAAAGCATAGGAAAACTTTTGGAGGGTGGCTGTAGCAGCTACAACATAATCCTAAAAACTGCGTAGCTATATTTGATATCCAATATTAGAGATAATATTAAGAAATAATAAGTATTCCCTATATTTTGATTCATTATTCTAGAATAGGAATTCAGGTACTTTCATTTCTTAAGAGCTTATCTTACTTTGATTCATCTTATGTGGGAGATTTGGAAATGGTGTGATCTGTGAGAATCTTTTGAAAATTTTCTTTTCAATATTTGATAAATTTAAACCTATTATCCAAACTAGGTATAACCACTTCGTCCCTATGTGTCACAAATTGTCAAAGCCTCAACAAATACCCATAATTTTGAATAAAGTTATGGGGCCCTCGATGTAAATTTTGTGAATATTGCTTCTAGAATGCTTTGATTCACTTTATTTTTAGAAGTTTTCAATTTTATTTGATTTTTTCTTTAATGGATCCATTACTTTTGTTATGCTATCTACTTCCTAATGACAAAACTTTCGCCTAATTCTGCTATTTGGTTTGAAAGTTGTGATTGGTCAAATTTTGGTCACTTTTTACCTATTAAGCATTAAAATATGTCAACCTGTATTCTAGATTTTGTTTTATAAATTTGTATAAATTAAATTAATGTAAATATTTAAATAAAATTAATTTAAATTTGTAAATAAAATTTAATGTATTTAGTTAATTAAGTTAAATAATTTAAAGTTAGTATAATTTAGATAATTATATTAATTAATTTTTATTATTTAATTAATTTTGTTATTTAAGTAACTAATAATTTAATTGGTATGCAAATATAGTTTTAATTTTAATCATTTAGTAATTAATTTTATGTTATTATTTAAATGAATTTTAAAATTCATTGTAAATATATATTAAATATTTATTTTAATTAATTAATATATAAATATAATAATATTTATTAAAAACCATCGAGTTCAAGCTCTTCATTCATATATTAAACAAAACATACACGCACGAACACACACAACCGAGAGCATGCCACCTCACACCTCATCCTTGGGGATTTCTTTTGGTGCCCCTTTGAAAATCCCAGAGTATGAAGTTCATGGGTGATGTGGGCAAGGAACACATTAAAATGGGCTTGCATACTAAAAGGGAGCAAATTTTAAGCTTGTTTTTAAAACTATAGTGGAGAGGGGGACTCACTCACCACTCACATGGGATCCCCCTCATACCCTTACCTACATTTATTCATTCAACCATACGTACCCCCCTCTTTTAATACATTAATTTTATATTTTATATTTTTTTTGTTATTTATTTTATTAAATTTTTTTTCTATTAATTTATTAAAAAAAAAAAATCATTATACTGCTCAAAATTGTGTATTTGCGAGCATTCAATCATTTTTGGTGACTCAAATTTAGGCCATATTTTCGGTTCTACTACACCAAATTAGGTGAATGAGGGATCGTTGAAAATATATTTTAATGGAGAAGATTATGGAAGTGGTTATTTGACCAAATATGGCCATTTACTGTGCCAAAAATTTAACATAAGTCAAGGTTGTGAATTTACATGTTGGTAATCCCTTATGTATCCAAGTGATCAGAAGTTCAATCCCCCTCGAACATGTATCAATAGCTGAAATTAAAATAAAAAATAAAAAATTGTCTACGAGGTCTTGAATAGACAGTTATCAGGTGCATTATTTAGGCACTCCTATACATGGAGTCACTGGTTCAATTCCCTTCCCTATTCAAGTGTTATTATTGGACATGAACATGATGTAGCCTCACATGTTAGGCCCTTATAAAAATAGTGTATCCCCCTTATTGTTATTGTTAATGTAGCTCCCTATTGTTATTATTATGCCCATGTATTCCCCATAGAAGTCCACTACTGTTATTATTGTTTCCTTACATTATTATTGTTATGTAGGCTCTAATTATATTGTGACCCCTTAGACTCCTATATATACCATGGAGGTATTATCATTTGTATCATCCAAGAATTGTTTACTTATGTAATTTAAAGGAGGTTTCCCTCCCAAATATGATAATTGTTAAGTTGTTGATCTATCTTTTCTTCTGTTTTGTGAGTTAGTTGCATAACACTTAGTATCAAAGCTTTGGATTCTAGGGTTTCAATTCTTCAAATAGGTCATCTATGAATTTTTGCTATAAAATATTTTATATGAGTCTTCAAATGCTAACATTTATGTCACATGGAGTCAAAATCTTGGTGAATTCCGTGTAAAAATTTTAGATATTGATTCACTATATTTTCTAAGATATGGTCCAAAGAAGTTAGGCTCCATAATTCAATCTCAAACAGGTGACCTAGGGAAAACAGGTATAACTTTCTCTTTGAGCATAGGATTTGAATTTCATAAGAAGTGAATGAAATGGCATGAAATTTAGTTTTGATTGTATCATTTTGATTGTCGTAGGTCGAAACAATGACACATGGAATTCCGCACAAGTTTTCTCTATTGAACTAATCAATAATCAAGCAATCGTGGGAGATTGGGCATAATTATTTCGTGAAGAATACAATCTCAGTATGAATTATGGAGTTGAAAAGAAAACTTAGAGGAATACCATAATGAAATTTCAAACCTTATAGATATGAAATTACAAAGATACAAGATTCTTAATGTTGAGCTCCTAAAAAGCAAGAAAAAGGTGTGTATTTTTTAAAAATTTGCACAACTTTTGTTTGAAAACGTAGTTTGAAGTGATTCAAAGTGCATATTAAAGTATAGATATCATTGTTTGATTCCAAAATTCCTCGAAACAAAAAAATAGAAACACCTAGTAAGAAAATAGAGATCTCTTCTATGATGCATTAAGAAGAGGAAGAAATGCGACATGATATATCAAAATTACAAGATCAAGTGCAACAAATTTCATTCTCACTAAGTGTAACAAAAAGTGAATTGGAAGTGATGATGAATGTAAATATGGATGGTTTAGAATAAAAAATAAAAAAGGACATGGAAGGCTTGAAGTATGGTTCAGAAACAAAAATAGAAGGGTTGAAGGATGGTTTAAAAGCATAAAAGAAAGCTTTGAAGGAAGGTTTGACAAAGTTGCTACAAGAAATGCTTCCTGATGGTGACAAGGTATTCCATGAAACTCATGATGAGAAAAAAATGAATGTTAATCATGATTTTAGGGACTCTAAATTTGGGTTTAGCACCAACCACATTCCAAATATCGATATGAGGAAGTTTGATGACAAGGATCAGGTACCATGGATATTAGAGATTGACCAATATTTCGATCTACATGATATGAAACCCTCATAAAAGGCATGTGTTGCATATTTATATTTAGAACCTAATCAATTGGTATGTCATCAATGGATTTTTTCTCATAAACCACTTGTTTCTTGGTCAATTTTACAAATAAAATGAAAGCACATTATGAGGATACAAAGAGAAACACCTTCTTTAGCCAATTGATAAATCTAAAAAAAAGGGTTCAATGGTGGAGAACATTAAGGCTTTATAAAAATTGAATATTAGTGTAACTGATATTCTAGAGGAGAATAGGATTGATGTCTTCATAGGGAATTTAAATGATAACATCCAACATGAGGTTCACCTTTGGGAACCTAATTCAATGGAGAAGGAATTTAGGGTGGCAAGAAAAGTTGAAAGAAAAATTATGGCAACAAGGAAGTTTACAACTCATAACTATAAAGATGGAAGTTTTTCTATTCATAGTCTTCCAAAAACTACAACGTTTACACCACAACAATTGGAGGAAAAAAAAGCAAAATGGCTTTGTTATAGTTGTTGTAGAAAATACACTCAAGGTCATAAGTATGCTTAAAATAGTTTATTTTACATAGATTGTGAAGAGGGGGAAGAAAATGAATAAGAAACATCAAAATAAGAGGATATACACAAAGAATCAACCCTAGGGAAAGAAGAAATGAATCTAACCATATATTGTAATGTGTTAGCAGGAATTACCAGCCTTAAAAATCTGAATATATAAGGATATATCAAGAAGAAAAAGGTAACAATGTTGATTGATTCAGGTAGTACCCATAATTTTATTCATTGCAAGGTAGCCAAGGAATTGAACTGGTTTCTATATCTAGCAACAGAGTGTCAAGTGATGGTTTCAAATGGAGGAACTATAAATTTATCTAGAAAGTACCATAATATCAAGCTAACCATGGGGGAATATGTATTTAATAGTCTAATGCTTTCCATTCCAATGGTGGTGCTGATATTGTAGTAGGATTCCAATGGTTAAAATCCTTGGGGATGATAAGTTTTAATTTTCAAGAAATTTTCTTGATTTTGTTTAGGAAGGAAAGGAAGTTGAATTAAGGGGCATCGCAGGGAAACTAGGAAAAATAATCACCTCTAACGGCATGACAAAGAACAACGAGGCATAATTACACAATTATTCTGGCTAGAGGTTCGAACATCGAAATCATCTATTTCTCCAGATATACAAAAAGTATGGAAAAATAATTCCAAGGTATTTGAGACTCCCAAAGGAATCCCACCAATGTGCGATGATGATCATGTTATTCATTTGATTCCAGGAAGTGTTCCTCCAAACATCAGATCTTACAGATATCCATATTCCCAAAAGAGTGAAATTGAATGTATGATTATAGAAATACTAGAGGTCGGTATATTTCAACCTTGTCAAATTTCATTCTTTTCTCTAGTAGTATTGGTGAACAAGAAGGATGGATCATGGCATATGTGTCTGAATTATAGGGAGCTCAACAAGCTCACTATTAAAGATAAATTTATTGTTCCTATCATTGATGAATT
>APFE030765158.1:134691-145971 GCA_000404065.3 Pinus taeda
AGTAGTTAGTTTTCTAGTTAGTTTTGATCTGAGTATGGGAATGCCTACCTCAGCGATGACATGATCTCATATATATATATATATATTTTTCACTTGAATGTTTTTTACAGGTTCCAACCGGGCTCTCTGCAAGATAATCCTCGAAATGATAAATTACTTCACTCTTCTTAAATGATAAATGAAATCCTCATCTACTACAGACTTCGCACTTTAGGGGGCAATCTGTTACACAAAAACATCGTCATCATGATTATTTGCAGTCAGTATGGGTCTATCATCACTTATACTAGCCTCCAAAGCAAGTCTCAGACCTTAGCTCTTCATGTCAAGCTTTTCAAATGAGAGAAAGACATTGAAAATTCATATTACTCTGGTTCCACACTTTCTCCTACTTTTACCTGTGGACCCCCACCCTTTGTTCATATTACCTGCATACTTGCATGCTTTGTCTGTAAAGGGGTGGGTGCATACCGCTGTAAAAGTCAAAAAGGCATGAGTTTATCCTAAAAAACTCACTTTTGGGTTAATTCTAGATGTTTCTAGAAGGATTTTGATGTGGATTGTTTGCTCCAAGGTTCATGCATCCCAAAAGAGAAGGAGCTAATCCCTTGATAGGAGGAGCTATCCCTTTGAAGGAGGGCTTTATCCCTTTGAAGGAGGACCTAGTAACTTCACTCCATTGCACTATAAATTAAGGCATTGGGTCAATTGCTAGGGAGGTTAGAAGCTAAACATTTTGAGGGGAAATGTTGATGGAATTGGGACTTCCTAGTTAAACTTGAGAGGAGAGATCACATACCTTTTGGTTTCATTGGGATGTGAGTGAAGCTTGTCAAAGTAGAGGAGACTTCTTGTTGAACCCTGGGAGGAGCTTGTACAACATCAAGGCACAGGTTGTAAATTTCTTCTTCATTTGAATTAATACAATCAGATTCATTTTTCTCAACAAATTGTCTTATGTGGTTTGTTTCATAATCTCCTTGATCATTATGATGAATATGCTTTATAATATTGGCTTTTTAGGTGCTATTTAATTTGGTTTTCTTGTTTGTGTTTGCAGAATTACACTTCAAGGAAGCTCATTTGGAGCGAGGGAGAAAGGCTTCCACAAACTTGCATTGGACCGAAGGTATGCCTAAAACACTTGTTTTCCTTTGTTTTAATTGCATATTTAGAGAAAGATAGTTTTTGATTGGCTTGCTTGTCACTAGATATCTTTAGATACTAGGAAGGTTGATCTTGTCCACAACCTCGACTCATTCCGCATGACAAGTATGATTGGAAAGAGGGCAAGCACAGGAGTCTAGCGATGTGGGTCACTTGAAGCCATGTCAAGAAAAAATTGTGACTGCATGAAAATTGAGGGTTTATAGGTGAATGGTACCGCTACGATTAGCTAATTGTTTGGAATATTATGGGATAGGTCTCTTGCAAGCATCTCTTGATGGCCCCAGAATAATTTTGTTTTTACTCCCGAAGGATTTTTACTCCCATATGATCAATACTGCTGTGGTCAAAATCCAGAATACTTGATACTGCCTAATATCTTGTGGAAATTGGGCCTGGACTGTAGTAATAGAAACCCACAATTTTTTGGCTCTACCAAAGGTGTTGCGACAATATGATCTAGACTATGGCGGCCAAAACCCTCACTGCACAGAGTTTGATATATGTTGTGAAAACCAAAACTGCTAAATCTAATCTTTACAATGATGAAAAAACCCCAACTACTGGATTTGATCTGTACAATGGCGACTGAAACCCAACTTTTAGATCTAATCTAGATGACAAGGTATGGGGCAATCTGGAAAAACTATTGTCACAAAGGAGCATCAGGTGTTACATATTACAATACATGTAGAGGTCCAAGAATAGTACTTGACCTAATCTTTCAGAGCACTAACTAAGGAGGATCAACCATACCCTTAACCATACTACTCGACTACCCTATTATACATTCGAGTAATATCCCCAATGTTATTCTCAGTGTACTGTAGCATGAATATGGACGACGAGTTATCTAAGGTGAGGTTTTGGTTTACTCTAAAAGGGGTACCCATAGGGATTACAAGGGATTCCAACAAGTGTGACCACCTCTTGTAGTTCTTGTGTGCATGCCTCCCCAAATCTCTAAGTTTATGTGCTCAATGACAGATCCCATGGTTTAAAGACTTCAGAACACGTCTCTACCCTGACAAAAAATTATGTAGAAATTGGAGGTACAACTAGCCCTAGAAGGTGCTCTAATATGACTTGTTATGCACTTGACCTACGAGAATAACATAAGTCTAGAAATACAAAACAATATTTGCCCAAACACAAAAATATCGTATGAATTGAGACAAGCTGCAAAAATATTTTATTATTTAGAAGAATATTACAATGTTCACTTGCCTCTTCGAGGGGGAAACCTCCAACATGGTATAGCTTGATTACAATAGGAGTCAACTTCTTCCCTTACTATCTAAGATTATTTATAACTTAATGACATCCAAAACCCTAACTACTAGTGGTCTCTTGCATAACATAGGTTAACCACTTTATTTATTAACTATGGACCATTTATAACTAATTTTGGTCCCTTTTCTGTAATGTGGGTTAGCCAGTTACAATTATTATTTATGAGGATAACCACTTATAGGCTTTATTGACTCAACTAACTAACTATGACTCTCACTAGGCCCCTTAGGCTTATTACATAAATAAAGGGGTTAGGGTTGGAGCCTAACAATTAATTTTTCGGAGTAAGTATGATATTGGAAAGGAAAATTTCAAAATTATCTTATAGAAATTAAATGGCACAACTATATTGATTACAAAAAATGGAAAGCATGCTTTGCTTGGAAATAAAGAACTTGGAAGGTAAACCTGAAACTTATGTTGCAAAAGATTAAAAAAACACTTAGAGAGCATATGAGATATGCATCTAAGGAAAAATCTATGAGTTTTCTATGCTTATAAACTCCACAATCAACATCCCATATATGTTCAAATACGTTAAGGGGACTAAACCAACAATTTATTGATGAACTAGGTGAGAAAAATGAACTCTTTGCAGACTACTACATGATTCCCTATTTTGCTATAGGAAGAGGCCAGTGAGCCAACAAAACAATTGAAGTGCAAACCTAATATGAGAAAGGGGGAGGGGGGGGGATAGGGATGATAGAGGATGATATTATTCAATTGGTAAAGGCATGGGGAAATTAATTTAAGCTTTATCATTACAAAATAAAGCTATGAATTCCCTTTGTAATGATAATATTAGCTACATAATAAAACAACAAATTGTAGAATTTGTAATAGCAAAGGAAATGAAATGGAAAAAGATTTAAAGATGCAATGGTAAGTGATTTGAATGATCAAGAAGGTTGAAATATTGTATAAATGACCTTGAAATAAGATTAGCTCATAAAACTACCTACTTAATCATGCATAAATTTATCAAACTATAATTTCCAGAAATGTTAATTTAAAAGCTAAACAAGGAAAATGAAAAGCATTAAAATAATATCAATAGAAGTAAAAGAGGGCTATGAATCTCCTAGGGTGGGTCTAACTTAAGGATTCTTAGAGTCCTTGAAGAAGAACCAAGCTAAGGACTAAAATGAGGAACTATTTCCATTAACTGAAAATGTCTAACATTAGAAACTACAATGCTCCAAAAATTGTTGAGAAATACTCAAAAGCTTAATCTATTCTTTCTTTATTGCTATTCTATTTCCTCTAGGTCCAACTTGAGTCTCCTATTTATACATCAAGTGGCGAAGAATCCTCCTTGAGTTAAGGCCTATATTTCCCTCCAAAATATTAAAAAGACGGGATCTTTTCCTAGATCCATCTCATAGCCATAGGAGGAGGCATTAAATGCACTGAACCATTTGAATTTGAGTTTTCTTGCTGTAGGAAGCATGTCCCTAGAATCTATCGACTATTGGATTCCTTAAAATATACTCAATATCTTTGTAAATCCTACACAACAAACATATTTAGGCATATAAAGCATGAAAACCATATTTAATCCTCTAGGAACTCATCAACCTAGGAAATTATACTATTAAGTTCAAAATGTGGGGTTAACCATCATTATATGTGCCAAGAAGAGGATTATTGGGACTTATAATTTACCTATTTTTTAGGACCATCAAGTTACCATTTTATTTTTATGACATAACGATTGAAGTGGAGAGTACAACTGAGGATTACGTTGGGGAGTGGAGTGGTAGATGAGACAGCTAAATGCTATGAAATGAGTCCCATCCCTACCACCCTTTAACTACATTATACTTTGTTATCACCACATTTTTGAAAATGAAACAATAGTAATCACCCCATTGAAAAAGTGTGTTCAACAATAAGAAACTACATTTTGCTACAAAAATTGTCATGGATTGCTACAAAAATTGTCATAGGTTGCTACAGGAACTGTAGCAAATAACTATATATTTGCAAGGGGTTTGCTAAAATATTGTGTAAACACTACTATGTTTTCTCCACCGAGCATAAGAAAATCTGTATGTGTGTTAAAAAGGTCAGTTCCCAAAAAAAAAATCTTGAATTTGTTATCAAGTCCTCTTCCCAAGAAGTTATACAGTCTACATAGTCTATTATGTGTCAAAATGGGCACATAGTCTGCATAAAAATAATTATGTTTTGTGTCAAACTGTGAGTTCAAGGAGAGGAGATTCATCATTTTAATTTTCAATATTTGATTCCCAATTTGTTGAAGGTATATGATCAAAATTGTGTTGATATTTGGAACTCTGTCCATTTAAAAAAAAACAGAGGTGTTGCAATAGGAAACCTTGTCTCTTATAGCAACACAACAAAACCATCTCCTCTCAAAGTTGTTATAACCATAGAGAAACACACCATTTAGTTCAATTAATGTTGTAATATCTATAACAAGGAATTGTTTTAGTTTGGTTTGAAATTAGCTTCCAAAATATGGTTGAGGGAACACTGTGAGAAGATAGAATGGGGTTGGTTTTAATAGTAGGGATCCCACTAACATCAATAGAAATTACTAGCACCATGGACATGTTACCATATTTGAACATTTCCAATGGTTTGGGTTATTTGAAAAACTCAGTGGCTTTTATGATGAAGTGGCAATGGAATTTTGCATGAATTTATAGAACCCTAAGGGGCATGAGTTTGTCAATTTAATCAAGCAACTAGTAATTTACTTCATAGAGGACTTTGTGAGCATAATCAAAACTCCTCCTAAGGGAATTAAGTAGAATAAGGAATAGAGGTAGGAGATCATCATTTCCAAGAAGGAGTTTCTACTACAAGATGAAAAATATGATGAGGACAAAATGGAGTGAGGAAGGAAAGCTTTCCTAATCCCTCGGGTCAGGTAGCCTACCATATCCTTAAGTACATATCTTGTGAGGGAATATTTAGTATATTCTATTCTTACCAATTAAATTTGAATATTATCTAATATTCCAAGCCTACCTCCCAACTTCTTAATTACTAAGCATCCTATTCTTTCTCTTATAATATTTGAAGAAGATGAGCACTCAAGTGAAGGAGGAAAAACACACATGCTTAGCCCATCATGGCCTAATTAAACTAATTGTACATGATGCACTTGAAGGCTTACAACGTCCTATTTATTGGGTCAACTTTGTGGATATGGATATAGAGGAATTTCTAGAAGCATAAGAAGAACTTGACATACCTAGAAAGATTACAACTGAATAGAGGAATGTAAAGGTAGTAGCCAACCCCTCAAAACAAACGAAGAAACACACCTTGGAGGAGGAAGAAAAGGAGATAACAAACATATTGGAATTTTTCACTACCCTTACCAAGCCCAAAGTAATTAATCCTAAGCAACCAATTATCTATGCGAGTGGAAAAGCACTAGAATTAGATTTAGTGGAAATCCTCAACCTCCTTCTGCCGCTCCTATTGTAATAGAGGAAACAACTAGCCCTGAAGAGAAATGGTAGTTGGAAGGAGAAGTATATGGCCTGCCAAAGATTTATGAAATAGAAACATATGTGCAATAAGGAAAAATGGTAATACTTCCCAAGGAAGCCTAGTAGTTACTGGAGATTTATGTTCGACTATAGGAAACATTTTTGAGCTATAAGAACAACACACGAAGTTATAGGAGGCAGAAAAAGAAAAAAAGAATCCTGCATTAAGGAAGCCACCTTACTTATTTTATTGGCCATTAAGGGTTCAGTGATATATGTACATCTATTTGATAACCTAATTATTGAGGTGGAGAAAGCCAAAGTAGAAGAAAAAAGGTGGAAATGAGTTTCCCAAGATAAAGGGGTGGAAAATCTTGCTACAAGAAGGATGAAGTTAACAAAGTATGGGAGGAAATGACCTTTTGAAAATAAAATAAACTAGAAAAAATTAACACATTGAGAAAGAAAATCAATACCTAAGGATTCAATTACAACAAACACAAGGATTTTTAAGAGAAAATGATGCTCAGATTGTAGCAATGGAAACATCATTAGGAGCCATGATACATCTTTCCTTAGTGGCTTCTGATCGTAGGTACTCATCCAAAGAATATTCATTGTTCATAAAGGAGAAATGGTGCAAATTCCAAATGAATTAGATAACTTAAAGAGGCACCGTGTAGTTACAAGAGATTAAACAATTTATAGACTTATGCCTAAATTATAACATGGAGGAAAAAGAAAAAATAGCTAAATTCTATATGCATAACCTTGTCCTCTCTAATATGCCCGTTTGGGACCCCAATTCTTACTTGAGGGGAACATAGTTGTTGGAATTAGAATATTGGTTAAGACATGAGGATATTAGAGTAGAATAAATGAGAGGGACCATGGAGGGGGTGTTGAAGGGGCCATTATGGATCAGACCATAATACCCATCTCCTTTAGTGCTTTCTCAAGACCATGCCATTATTACACAATACCTTGAGATAAATACTATTTGGAGGAAAAGACAAGTAGATTCCATATTGTATTTTTAGGATCACTTCAAGCTGTTGGGAGAAGAGAGTTCACAAGCTTGCCAGAGAAGATAGAAAGGATTTTCTTACAACATTAAGATGAGGGAGTATCACTCTCCTGATAGACTCTAAGCAACATTAGCAAGAAATCCTCTTTATAAGAGGATCATCTAAAGGCTTTGGATTTAATGGATAAGACTCAAATTTAATCCACCTCTGCTTTTAGGGCTAAATGAGCATCAAAGCCAAGAAGATGAAGCCAAAGTGTGGAAGGGCATATAAGAGAATGCATGATTGTATCCAATAAGGATAGCCATAAACAATTCAGTCTAGGACATTAAGCAAATAGTTAGAGAGCTAAATGAATAGAAGCGAAGAAGAGAGGAATATTGAGTTTCTTAAATATAAGCAATAGTTCCAACAGGGTGGTATGATGGGAATCTAGAATAAGTAAACAATAAGGCTCATTTTTCCTCTCCTAGGCACATAAAATAATGTTTGACCCCACATTTTGCACTTAATGGTATATTTTCGTAGCTTAATGAGTTCCTATAGGATTCAATGTGGTTTTCATGATTTAAGTGCCTTAATATGTTTGTTTTGCAATATTTATAAAGATATTGATCATATTATGAGGAATCCAACACTAGACATATTCTAGGGACTTTCTCCATGTAACATGAAAATGTAAAATTGGATGGCCTAGGGCATTTAATGCATCACCCTGTTGTTGTGAGATGGATCTCAGGAAAGATACCTTCATTTTAGGATTTTGGGGGAGAAATGCATCCCTCCTATCAAGGAGGTTTCTCCTCCACTCGATATATACATAATATATCAAAATTGGTCCTTCAGGTAGTAGACAAGGAACAAATGAGGCTTTTGAATATTTCTGAGCAAGTTTTGTAGCATTGTAATTTCTTATGTAAGACATATTTTCAATTAATGGAAATAATTCCTCATTTATGTTTTTATCTTGATTCTTGTTCAAGAAATTTGATCATCGTTGGGTTGGGCCCACCTCAGGAGCTTCAAATCATTTTGTATTTTTGTTATTATTTCAATGCTTTGCATTTCCTTGTTTAGATTTTGAATCAACATTTCTAGAAATTACAACTTGATTGTTTTGTGCTCGGTTAAGTAAGAAGTTTTATGAGCTAACCTTATTTGTAGCTCATTTCTACAATTGATCATCCCTTTAGGTCACTCACATCACTTATCATTGCTTAATTATTTCCTTCTATTCATTTCATTTATTGTTACAATTTCTACAAATTTTTGTTTTATTGTGCAACCAATATTTGATTACAGAGGTTGAAAAATCTTGGTTTCATAGTGTTAAAGCTTAGAGTTAATTGTTCCATGCCTTTAATATCTAAATAACATCATTTCGCATAATTAATACCCCTTTCTTTAACCTTAGGTTTACATTTCAGTGATTTTGTTGGCTTGATGGTCTATTCCTATACCAAAACAAGGAGTCTTGTGGAAGCACGAAAACAACTTGTTTTCTTTGCCTAGTTCAATAATAAACTCTTAATTTAGTTTTCTTAACATATTAGGACATGTATATGATATTGAGGATAGAGTTTGGGATAATACATATCTCATGAAGTTTCCTTTAGATGCATTTACTGTATGCTTACTCAGTGATGTTCTTAGCTTCTACAACATATGTTTCAAATTTACTTTCCAAATATTTTATTTATAAGGAAAGTGTGCTTTCCATTTCTTGCAATCTGCATAGGTGTAGTTCATTTCATTTACGCAAGTTACCTAGAAACTTGATTGGATTTATATTTATCTAGCCTACACTCCAACATATCTTACATGCATAAGGATTAGAAGAAGAAATAGATAGTGCATGTTGAAGATAAAGTGTCAACCCCTCCTAAGTTTTTATGAACCCTAGGCTGATAATTAAAGTTGAGACTCTCACAATTGCAATGTTATTGCTATGATCCTGAGGGCCATCACTACCCATATCCAATACCCAAAGGTTAAGGTGGAAAATATCCAAAACATGTTTCAAAAGGGGACTTAATAGTAGAAGTATGGACTGATCTATTAAACGGCATTATATATATATATATATATATATATATATATTATATATCATATTGTGTTTAATCCAAGTATTTGTATGCTTCTAATTTGTGAAACCCAAAAGATCACAAATTCCAATTGGTACTTCTGTTTTCCATTTGTATAGATGAAGGGATACCCTTCAATTCATGTCCATCTTCTCACTAAAATTTAGTCCAAAATGCACTAATAAATATTGTACATGTCTAAAATAATGCTCCTTCTTATCCCAAAGTGCACCCAAACCTATCCAAAGAACAAGTTTGTTGTTTATTTCTGCTGATGGTATTTTTACATGGAATTAGAACACACATATTACTAAACCTGTCAACTACCATGCATAACTAATCATGTGCCTTCTTGGTTTTTGGTAATTTAACCTCCCACAAAGTGCATTGAGATTCTTTCTTAAGAGGGCGTGGGTACAAGAAAGACATGGTTATTTCTCGTTACTAGGTTTGTTGGTACAATAATGCATGCATCCTATTATGAGCCCACCAACCTCCTCTTACATCTAATCTAGTACACATACCTTTGCAAGTTTTTCACTCTCTTTTCTACACCAATGTTACCTGAAAAAATGGAGGTGTGAACCTCTCTGGTCAACTATAGTTTCTCACCTTTAGGAACACATAACTTATCAATTACTTAGGGTGTCCCATTATAGAGATGGTAGTCAACTATTTTGTCACCATTGTGCACATAAGTATGGTTTTTTAACTACTAAAACACCTCCTTAAAGTCATCCTTTGTATATGCCTATCTA
This sequence comes from Pinus taeda, assembly GCA_000404065.3. Taxonomy (NCBI): domain Eukaryota; kingdom Viridiplantae; phylum Streptophyta; class Pinopsida; order Pinales; family Pinaceae; genus Pinus; species Pinus taeda. The sequence continues at coordinate 144,495 of APFE030765158.1, forward strand.
TATGCATAATGGGTGAGGGAATCCATGTGTGTAAAAGTTCCCAAAGCTATGGACTTTAATGTGGGCAGACTTGAAATCATGCCAGACAACTTTTTTGTGATTCCCTTGTTGTACTTGATCACTAAATGAAAAATATTGTACAAACCCCATTCACTTTTAATGCCTAGTATGTTATAACTTACTATGGACTTGAAGATTGTAGTAGCTCGTGATCAATGTGGATTACCATCTCTTTTCCCATTCAATAGTGTTTCCACTTCTTAATAGCTTCTACATGGGCATAGAGCTCCTTTTCATGGGTAGGGTAGTTAAGAATCACCTCATGAAATACTTTATAATGGTAGCAACATGCCTTCCTCGTCCTCCCTGCATCAAGATCACTCCCTCCTAGTGGTTAAGTGGATTATGTGTTGTATCATGAAGGTGTCATTCCAAGTTATTATTAATGGATTTGCTTCAAATTTATTTAGAGATTCTATAGGCCTATGTCAAGGATGTGCCCTCTCACTCTATTTATTTGTGTTCATAGATAAGAGTTTTAAATTACTTGCTTGAAGGGAAAGGAGCTTGAGGGAATTTTAAGGAATAAAGATCAAAAGAGAAAGCTTGACTCATCTCATATTTGTCGATGACATTATTTTAATTTTCTTGGGAATGATAAGGGATATATATCATATGAAAGAGTCATATACCTTTTCACTATATCCATAGGAATGAAAATTAACTTAGCAAAATCGGTGCAATACACCCGTGGCTTAAATGACAAACTCAGTCAATTCATTGAGATGATCCTTTTTGTTCATTGTCTTGATCTAGAAACAAGATTCTTGCACCTTGGCTTCAACCTGGAACTAAATTTCTATAGTGAACTTGATTGGTGGTGGTTAGTATCTAGAATATATAAACAAATCTATTTATGGTGCAATATGTGGTTATATCGAACTGCATATTCGGTGTTAGTCAAATTAGTTGCTATCACACAAAAAGTGACCACTTAGCCAAACTTTCTAGGAATATCAAAATACATGTGTAGTATGGGTTTCCCAATGGAAATCCCACTTTCACAACATTAAAATTTCAAAATAGCCTAAGGAACCACTTTTCCTAAGTTATTTTCATTAATTTTACCCAATTATATGAAAATAACCGAAATTTTCATTAATTTTATGTTATTTTCAAACATTTATGTGAAACTAATTAAGTTAGTTTTACATATTCTACCCATTCACATGGAAATAATCCAATAAATCAATTATTTATGAACTAATTTCATCAATTAAGTTTAGAGATATTTTTTCTTGAGTTAGTTGCCCATAATAAAGATCGTAAACCACCTTTTTGACTTTTTACCCTTATATTTAATCGATAAAAAGAAAAATAATAATAATAACCACAAGGGGCTTAGATATTGATTTAGTTAAATTATCCTTTTTTATTATTTGGAACATATCAAATCCAACCACTATTTTTTTATAAA
>APFE030765158.1:169575-192776 GCA_000404065.3 Pinus taeda
TTTGAATATGAAGGTTTCATTGTTCTCAATAATAAATGGGCTTCGGCCTCATTGTAACACAAGTTCGGAACAGTTCAGAGACATGTAGCCGCACATCTCTTCTCAGAGATAAGCTACCATAGTCCTAGCTGGTTTATTTCCAATTCTGGTTGTAAGCATATTTCGGTATTTTCCATTAATAAAATGAAGTGTTATTTCCGCTGGCATCTCTTTAATTTATGGTTATCGCATCTCTGTATTTATGGTTATCTCTGTAATCTATTGCGTTCCTATTTAAATCCGGATCAATTTCTCAACAATGAAATATAGTTTTTAAAAAACAATTTGTAAATTTCAAAATCTTAAAATTATTTAAAAATAAAATATTGACACAAATTTCCAAAAAAACAAATGTTTTAATGGAGAGAGTATCGAAAACTCGAAATCACATATAAATTCATTTGTTTTGTAAAGTTGTTCATTCATCATAACTGAAGTGTTTCCTATCTAGTGACCTCAATACATTATATAAAAATAAATATGATAAACTTAAAATAAAAATATTACATTGTTATTAATATGATAAACTTAAAATAAAAATAAATTAATATAAATGGAATGGTAATAAATTTTTAAAATAATCTTTAAATGCCATGGGAGAAAATTGTTGGAATTTTAAGGATTTTCCTAGAGGTGATATTTTATCTTTAAATTGATCCTTGGAATTTTAAGGCTTTTTAGAGACATGATATTTTATCTTTAATACCATGCCTAAAAATCATTGGAATTTTAAGACTTTTGATATTTTATCTTTAATTTCATGTCTATTGTTGGAGTTTTAAGGCTTTTCAAAGTCATGGTATTTTATCTTTAACATCATTATTAAAATAGGTGGACAATTACCCCGAAGAAAAAACGTTATTCCAGCATCAACACTTTTCGTTTCCAGGATGTTTTTTGCACAAAAAATTGACTTTTATTCCATTTTTAAAATATGTTGAAAATTTATCCTAGAAAAAAAGGTTATTCCAACATCAACACTTTTCATTTTCGTGTTGTTTTTTCATGTTTTTTTCATTAGAATTCTTGTTCTGAGGTATAATAGTTCTTGTTTTATTGGTAACTGTGTTGATAATAGAGATCTTTGTGGCTCTACATATTTGGAGGGAGATTGTCCTCAAATAAAAAATGTGCCTCTTGAGAATGGTTAATCCCAAATCTTCTTAATATATTTTTCAAAACTCATAACTAAAGAATAGGATATATGCAAACAATATTATTCATTTCAAGTTTCCCTTGTCCTAAATTGGACCTTTTTTTTCAAGATCATACACTTCCACATTTAACTACGTCAGGATATGGAAAAATTCAATTTTTTCCAATTGCAAGGTAGAAGTGATCGCTCTTCGGGCGAAGGGTAGAGATGGGGAAATTATCAACATCTTGGCCTTAGTCATTTGGAAAATGATGATTAAAGAGTCCCGGTAAACCAAAATGTTATGAATTTTGTTTTCTATGGCCACCTCCAAACCTTTCCATAGTGCAAGGAACTATGCCATATTATTGGTTGCAGTTCCTAAGCCCCACGCAAATTTTGACGCTATTTTCCATCTGGGCTTAAGAGAACCCCTCTTGCTCCTGCCTCCCCTAGGTTAACTCTAGACACCTCATTGAAGAAAAGGGGGAACTAAGATTTCTCCATTCTCTAGTTCAAGAATGCCTCTTGACTTAAGCTGAGACAAGGGACATGTATCTTGTTAGGCTTGTTGATGCCAATTGAGGATATGGAGAACTTCTTGTTGACAGAAATACATGCACATTCAACTTCATTCAGGTACTTTAAATATTTTTCCTTATATCCATGAACAAATATTGATTCAAATAGCAAGGAGTGGGATTTATATGCGATTAGTTGGGGAGACGACCTCATGTTTTTGAAAATTTCTTTATTTCACGCAATCCAAATAGACCAGTAGATAAATTTCAAAAGGTTAACCAATAACACATTATAAGGGAGGAGGCTTTCCAAATCAAAGGATAAAGAAAACTCTATTTTTCAAACATATCAACCTAGGACATCAAAATATGATCAAGATATAAAATCGAGCAGAGCACAATTCTTTAGGCCTCAAAGGAAAAGGGATAGTGCTGAAAGAGATGGGGGATGGAATCTTCAAAGAAAAGACATAAGGAACATCTAGATGGAGCAAGGATGTTTTTGTTTCAATTTTTTTTGTTTGTAAGGATTTTTTGGTGCACTAGATACTAACAAAATACATTAATCTTTGATATGCAAACACTATTATAAAATTTATACCATAATCTATAAGCATGGGGATGGGAGATCCTTTTAACTCATCAAGAATAGCCAAGCATAACATTATAATATAAGAAAGGACTCAAGGATCAAGAACGAAGATCAAATAAAGAGGTGGAGATAAGAGCCAACCCTTTTAATAATTCTAAAAATTTAAGCCATTGCAAATAAATAATAGTAGGAAGGGGAGGCATACACCATGATTTCCAGTGACCATAATCATCCCAAAGGGAAACGCTGGTCAATTATTCATCTCTTTCTCCTACAACCATATAGCTAAATATTTTAACTCCTCATGAGCGCGTAACAAACCATATTTTGAGAAATTGTCTTTTGAAAGATTAATGCGAACTATGTTCCTAGATCACCAACTGATATGATTGACAGTTAAGGGGGTCACCTCTTTACATAGCTTCCATATTTGAGAGCTTGGATAGGTCCATTGAACCTCCTCAACTCTAAATATTGTATTCTTCTTGAAGTTTTTATGGATAAAATCCATCTTCCATCATTCTTTTGAATCATATATTAGTCTCCAAATTATTTTGTTTCCCAATGCTAAATTTATGAACAAATGGTCTTTGATAGCTAAACCACCATTTGATTTGGGAAGGCGAACTATGTTCCAATGAACCAAGTATAATTTTTTTTCATTCTCCCCCTACCTCCCTGCCATAAGAATTTCCTTATCATAATTCTCATTTGAGATGTCACTAACTTAAGAGAAAGCAAACCTAAAAATAGATAAATTAGTAATGAGGAAAGCACAAATTTAACCAAAGTAACCCTTCCAGCAACAATAAATCAATTTTTTCCCCATCCTTGAATTTTTTTTTTGAATTTTTTTTAAGAGTTGGCCCATCTCTCACTGCTTAATGGACCTATTGATATAAGATACCTAGGCATTTGAAGAATTTCCAATCAACTATAAGAGGAAATTCAATAATTTTTGAAAAATCCAATAGAACTAATATAGAGAAATTCCATCCAAAAATTTGACTCTTACCTTTGTCAACTAATCCTTGAGATAGATTCCAGTATAAATTCAAGGTTTTCTTAAACATTTTTGTAATTTTTCTTGATGCAGATCCTAAATAAAGGGTGTCGTCAACAAATTACGAATGATTGACATATTTTGTATTGGGAACTATACTTAAGCCTTTTAGTTTCCCTTTAATCCAGGAAAGTTCTATATTCTTTCTAAAGGATTTATCCACAAGAATATAAAAAAGAGAAGAGAAGGTAAAACCTTTCCATAGTCCCCTTCATGCTTGGAAACAATTACAAGGACGACCATTTATTAAGGGGGAAATCGAAGGGTTTCCAATACATGCTTCAATCCATTTGTGAAATTACTCATTGAATCCTAGTTTCTTCATGACATAGAATAGATAGGAATGGCGAACTCTCTCAAAGGAATTCACCATATCCAAATTTACAACCATAACTAGTTCCCCACACTGTTTGTTGGAATAAATAGCTTCTTGAACCAAAATAACGTTGTTAATGGTTTATCTATGCCTCATGAAGCCTTCTTGATTTTTTGATATAATTCTTGGGAGGATTTTTCTAATCTTGTTGGCTATTATTTTCATGAGAATTTTGTATTTTAAGTTACTTATAGAGATTTTCCTAAATATGGTGAAGGAAATTGCTCTCTCTTCTTTGGGAATTAGATCTTGAAAAGAAGGATTGGTATTGCCTCCTAACCTCCCTTTCAAACTGCAAGAATCCAACATTCTTATCAGATCATTTTTAATTATCACCTAGAATATTCTAAAGAAGAAAATAGGAAAGTCATCTAGGCTAGGGGATTTTTTAGGGTCAAGAGACTAGATAGACACAATTTCCTCCTCTTCCATTATCAACCTAGTTAATTAGAGATTATCTAGCTTTAAAACAATTGGGGGTAGAGAAAAGATAAAAGAGTGGACATCATCTAGATCATTTCATTTTTCCTTTGTATATTATTTTGAAGAAATGATGGGCCTCTTGCTTTACATCCTCAAATGTAGTCAACTTTGGCTGACCTTTTAGAACTATTTCCTTAACATAGTTTCTTAAATCCTTTGCATTTTGCTGCTTGTGGAAGAAGGTCATATTCTTGTCTCTACCATTCATCCAGAGGCTTCTAGATTTGAGGTGTCAATACTCTTAATCTTGCCTACTGAGATTTATATTTGTTTTCTTATCCTTTTTGCTTCCTCAATGAGACTTTCAAACATCTCTTCAAATTCCATCAGAGATTTATGGGATACAAGTTTATGAAGGAGGTCCTTTTTTCTTGGTCCGAAGGTTTAAAATTTTATTTCACTAAAGATCATAGAGCCTTCTTGACATTCTTTAGTTTAGTCTCCAAAAAAAAATTATGGGAGCTCCTAACTCGAAGGGACCAGGCTTGAGAATTAAATCTTTCACCCCATCTTTCAGACTCTACCTAGGATTAAAATGAAAAAGGGATAGGTTGCAAGTCCTCAAGAGGGTGAATGAGGATATCCATAAGATTGTGGTCATACTCTCATCTTGCTAATGTTCATGAATTTTTTTTGTGCCCCTAACCAACCAATAGTTATGGATTAAGAATATGTCAAGTCTAGTCTTGATGTCTCAGGTAGAAAAAAATATCCGATTTTGAAAAGTGTTGATTCATAAGACACATTTTTTTCGATCATGTTTTTGACATTTTAAATTTTATTATCTATCAAGTATAAATATTTCTTTTTAAAATTTTAGTGATTTTCATATTTATTTTGAAAAATGTTGATGCACTATCGACCCACTTTTTTGGGGGGCTTACTTTTTACACTATAAATTTTCAAATGTATTAAGTGTGGATAATGATTTTTTAAATTGAACAATTTTTAAAGTAGTCTTATTCTTATTCTTCCCTGAGATATTTATTTTTAAGTGTTTTTTAGGTTTGTGTCTTTTTTGTTTTTCTTTTCATTTTTTTTTGTAATGAAATATTCGTTTATTTACATAGTTTAAAAAATGGGTTAGTATTTTAAAGTTTTTTTTTCTATATATTTATGTGTTGTTAATTAATATTCAATAGAGATCAAATAATTGTCACTAAAAAACAATAATTTTAAACATTTGGCAAAAAATACACATTTTGAACATAAATATAATCAAAATAAAATACACTTTTGGAAACTTTTTTGCTAAAAACATGTCATATAAACGAATTTTATGAGAAAATTTTAACAAAAAAAGCAAAAAAAAATAGCATTTATTATGCATTTATGTCAAAAAACAATAATATTCACAATTGTTTTTCCAAAAAATAATTATTCACATAAAATTAAAGTGAAAATCAAATAATAGAAATATTAAACATATAAAAAAATGATTGAATGCTTATTCTTCTTATAAAATCTCAAAGCTAAAACATTACAAGTATAGGGAATAAATAATTCTCAAAATTGAGTTTGATTTTCAAGCACAACTTATTTAATCAACAATATCATATAATCCATGCTTGTAACCTTCTAGAGTTTCATGATTGTCTTCTTACATAATATTTTGTGCTTAAGTTTGGTCATTTTCCTCTTCTCAGGGATCTTTGATGTCTACAAATCTCCAAAAGCATCCATTTTCAATCATTCCATCTAACAGTGGTTGAGGTTTCTCTGCTTTTTTTCCACACATGATTCATTAAAATCCCCTTTCCTCAAACCAACTTCTTGCATTGTGTCTAGAAGAAATTGAATAACATTAATTCTTTGCAGAATAAGATTGCATTGTAGTGTCTTTTTCAATGGCTATGCAATTTCTTCCATTTTGTAGGCAACAAGCTAGTGTTGTACCTAATCCTCAAGTACAAAAGAAATAATTGATTAAAATAGCATAAACACATAAAAATTAAAAAAGAAAATATTGAAATTCAATTTTATATATTAAAACTTATATGAACCTAAAAATAAATCCAAAACTCAATTTCCTTCTTTTGAACATAAATCTATACGATAGTTAATCAATGCTTGTTCTTTTTGATAAATATTTTATCTCCCCTTTTGCATATTTATCCTCATATATAAGTTTTCTTAGAACAACATCATGAACCAATACTTGGCTATGACTCTTTCCTTCCACTCAATTAAGAAGAATGGGATTATACCTATCATATTTTGTCCAATATTCAACATGAATGCACTCACAATCACTTATAATTGGCCAATTTACATAACCAATAAAATTTTATTTTTTCCTGTAATACGAAATAGTAAAAGTTCAATTAACTTGTATATAAATAATTGTTTTTAACATTAATAAAAAATATAATTTCAATGTCTTACTATATAAGTTGCATTCTTGAGTTTTCCTTCCCCTTGATGCTTGATAATAACATTTCAAGTTTTGTTTCTGAATGAAATGTCACAAATCTCCGAAGTAGTGATGTTCTAACTTCTTGAAATCTCGTAACCACTTTATTAAAATATTGATAACTATAAGGCTTACTATCATATCCAATGTTTGAGAAATTGAAACCATGAGATATATCTGCAATAACTAGGGAATATTCCTTATTAGGTATGATATTTGTAGTGTCTTCACAAGAACCCTATATTATTTGATATTGGACAATGTCGATGCCATTTAAAATGTAATGATTAAAATAAGGATCAAGTTCAACATTCCTAAGGCGCTACTTTCTCAATCTTTCCAACTTAATTTTTTCAATAAAGGTTTTGAAACTATCCATTTGCATCCTTCTTTGACACCTTTAATGAAATAAAAAAATATATGTATAAGTAATAGAATAAAAATAGTTTACATATGAATAAAATGAATGTACAAAGCAACATACCTTTTTGAATGCAAGTTAAAAATGTTTTAGTGTTGCTGCAGAACTTAAATCTGGGTAGTTGTGTATGACATCATCCCAAGTATCTTTATTCAACATTTTAACCATGTGTTCTTGTATTTTCATATAAACCTTATGATTGAATAAGTAAAGTAAAAAATGTTAACATAGTGATATATATAACAAATACTACCAACACCAATATGTTATATTTAAAAGAAAATTATAATCCAAAAATAAGTAAAAATAATTCAACAAACTTACTTTTGAAATCACTCACACATTTCGTCCATTGATAATTCACCCGACTTCACACGACATAATATATATTTGACAATTTTGTCATCCTTCATTCCTTGCATTTCTATCTAAGGTTTGATAGTTATATCATCTGCAATATTCTTGATTTCAGGACATGTCTTACCACTAGTACATATTAAGGGTTTAGACTTTTTAACCTTTTGATTTTTTATGCCAATATTATCCCACATGTTGAAAATATCATAAATCAATTCCCAAATCTCCCTAAATTCCAATTGGAAATGTTATCCATACCTCTGAATAAATTTGAATTTATTTTTCCACCTTTTGTATTGATTTTTTCCTCAATTGGATAACCTATTTCCATACAACGTTCCTTTCAAAAGCTTAGAAAAACAATTTCCTTACTCCCACCACATTTTTCTTCAAATTCACTATGAATAAATATGACCCTTTGGATGAGAGCCATTGACATCCTATACTCATTATCTATATTATGATCCCATGCCAATAAATTTTCTTTTGTATATTTAAAACCAAAATAAATGATACATTTCACTATTTCAAAGCACAAGTTATTGGGATATTCCTCCATCAATTTTCCTCTAGCCTATGCATAATGGTTCACCCCAATTACATAATATTTATATTCAAAACTTATTGGCCTATCAAATGCCTCTTTGTTGAGAACTTGAATTGGATCAACAAGAACCACATAATCAACCACATGTGCATATGTATTTTACCTAATTAATGTTTTCAAATTATGAACATGTGGATGGTGTGGCTTTCTAATTCGATATTTAGATTGACATTCATTTCGCTTATGGAATTGGATTACATTAAGATAAAATGTATGGTTTCCATCTATTAAGTTTATCTTCATCAACTGATTTTTAATGACATTTTGTTTTGTTTTAATAATGTCATCCTCTAAATCAATACCTGGTGTTATGATTTCTCTATTTCCTTTAGAGCTTTCACTATGATCTTCACTCGTGCCCACAATTTTTTTAGAATGAGCAGCTTTTGATTTCTTCCTCCTATCAGGTAACATATTTTCTTATAAATAAACGATCTTCTCATCATCAACTGGAAGAGAAACATCCATGGGCATTCTTGTTTTTTTGTCTTTTATAGATTTTCTCCTTTTCAACACAAGTTCTAATTTCATTGTTAGTAATGGAAACATATTCAAAACTAAAATGTCTAGCTTCACTAGATCGGTGTACTTTAGGAATTCTGTGTTGATCCCATTTATGTAATCTTTTAGTTTCATGAACTATTTATTTTTTCTTCTTTCCCCTATGTTCTTCTATCTCTCTATGGAAAATGTTTATCACATTCATAATATTTAGTTGTAGATAATAAATTACTTCCAACATAATTGAAAGTCTGTCAACAAAATCCTATCAAACAAAATATAATATGTCAATGATAAATAAGTTATAGAAAATATAATGATACTTAAAATAATGAATAACACATAAATATAAATAAGAAAACTTACATTGTTATTTGTAATGTTGATTTTGATTTCTTTATACATCTTTGTAGAATATTCATTAGTGTCATACTTGATCTTTAAGAGATGATATCTAACCTTCTCTTGTGTCTTGGGCAATTTTGTAAGAACATAAATGATATCTGTATTTGGAACCAAACATATGTCTCGTACTTTTATGATCACCTCAAAAGTTACACCAATGTAAACCATACCACAATATATATATATGTGTGTGTGTGTGTGTGTGTGTGTGTGTGTGTGTGTACCTTCACCGCTTTCTCTATCTTTAACATGCCATATAAATTGTGTTTTATCTATTTCTCATGCCTTCTTCCATTCTAAAATAATATTCAATAGATTTGAGGAGCCAGTTGCTTGAATTTTACCATGTGTCTCAGTTCAGTTTCGTTCAACAATATTCATAGAGGGTCCATTTGCAACTTTAGATCATGTAATTTCCACCCTTGTTCCAAACATATTAAAAAAACATTCTTTGATGCAATTCTCCTAATAAAAATATAAATAAATACAAGTTTATATTTTAACACTTAATTTTAAAATTTTAAAATAAAACATTTTAAAAACTATTCAAATTTAACTTTAACTTGAAAAAAAACAATAATTTTTTTAACTTAAAGGAATAAAATAAAAAATAAAAAATTATGCAGTGGGTGTGCTTGTGGTACTTTGGCCCCCTGATAGGTGGGAGGTATAGGAATCGACCCCCTCACTTTCTATAGGAATGATTCCTAGAATTGGACCCCTTGCCTGCCAAGGGGTCGCAGTGTTGTGGGAGTTTGACCCACTAGGCACCCAAGGCACTACAACCCCCTCATAGGTGACGGGGATGATTCTAGGAATCAATGCCCCTCCTTTGAAGGGGCTGTAGTGTCACATTCACTCCTATGGGTATAAGTTCCCGTGACACTATGACCCCTTGGCAGGTGAGGGGGTCGTAGTGCCTTGGGCATTGAGCTGGTCGAGCACCTGTGGTAGTGCGACCGCCTTGCAAGTGAGGGGGATGCAACGCCTTGGGCAACTAGTGGGATTGGGGCCCACAACACTGTGACCCCCTATCAGGTGAGGGGGATTTAGTGCCTTGGGCACCCAACAGGAGAGTGCCTGTGGTACTGTCGACCCATGGCAAGCAGGGGGTCACTTTCCAGAATCATCCCCTTGCTTGCCAGGGGGTAAAAGTGCCACAGATACGCCCACTGGTGGGGCACCCACAACATTGCAGATCCTTGGCAAGTGGGGGGGTGATTCTAGGAAGCGACCTCATGCCTTCCAGGGTGGTAGAAGGCCGTGACTATGCCCGCCCTGGTTCATTATATTAATTTAAAAGAAAAATCTCTATTTTTTTAATAAATGTAATTTTTTTTCAAGGAATAGGTTTTCTTTTGGAATCCTAGAGGAACCCAACAACCCGCTTGACACATAACTACTAGTAAACCTCTGGGGGTTTTTGATCTATCCTCCTTGTAATAAACTGGGTCATCTCGAAGTATTTGAAACTAAGTCTACCTTGTTTCAATGATTTCATAAATTTTGAATTAATGAATTGAGTTGCCTCCCAAGGCGAATAGAAAAATAAAAATTAAACACTAGTTTTTCCATTTCGAAGCCCTAATTAATATATATATATATATATATATATATATATATATAATATATATATATATCTATATATATATATATATATATATTATATATATATATATATATATATATATATATATATATATATATATATCTATATACTTTTTTTTTTTTTTCTCCTAAAATCCTGTAAATATGAGGTTTTTACCATATTTTTCCTTATAAAAATACACTTTTTTTTATATACTTTTATGTGGTTTTCCCCCTTAAATATGATATTAAAAGAGAAAATTCTTCGGAAAAAAAAAAATAGTAAAAAATAAAATTTTTAGCATAAAAACAATAAAACAACATATTTTCCCCAAATTCATCTTTAAATGGCCAAAATAGAAGGAAGAATATCCTTTGAAATGTGCAAATCACCCATTGAATGTCTTCTCAATGGCAATGTGGCTCCTCTGCAAACTTGCTCCAAGCCTTAAACAAATCCTCCAGAAGACTTCATGTGATGTATAGGAATAAAAACAATGAAAGTCATTATATAACGAAGATTGCATGATTACTTAAACATTTCTTGAATGCGGGATTAAAATTAAAATTAAAAAAAATTAATATATAAGTGATTATTATAGGTTTAGATTTAACCTTTGTTAAATGTGGGATAAAAAATGAAATATAATTTATAAAAATTAACTTAATTACCTAGTTAATCTTAAATAATTTAAGTAAAAAAATAATTTTATTTTCAAAGGAACACATCAAAGGAAAATTAGTGTGGAAAGTTTGAATAGAAAGTAGGGTCAAAAATTTCAAGGCAAAATTTTAGTAGAATGTTTTGAAATAAATTTTAGAGGGAAATACTTCAAACGAATTTTTTGGAGGGAAAAATTTCGGCGAAATGTTTTGGGGAGAACTTTGGAGGGAAATTTTCATTCGTTAAGCTATAAGTTTCCATTAGGAGAGAGTGAATTTGTATCATTCAACATCGTCTATGAAAAGTCATGGATCCTTCTGATAGTGAAGCCTCTCTTTCTACAACATCAACATCTTCCTCACGTATCAACTCTAATCATATTGATGAATATAACAAGAATTATTTCACCATGAATGGAGAGTCAAATTTTCCACTTGGTCCTAATCCTAAGAATTATGAGAGAACCACTAACGAAGGGAAGTATGAAAAATTTCTAGCAAATAGAGACTCAAATTTTCCACTTAGTCATTATCCTAAGGATTATGAAAGCACCACTCATAAAGCCAAGGAGGGAAAATTTCATATAAATAGAAAACCAAATTTTCCACTTTGTCCTAATACTAAGTATTATGAGAGCACCATTGATGAAGGGGAGGATGAATAATTTCTAATAAATAGAGAGCTAAACTTTCCACTTAGTCATAATCCTAAGGATTATGAGAGCACCACTGATGGAGGGAAGGATGGAGAGTTTCTAGTAAATGGAGAGCCAAATTTTCCACATAGTCCTAATCCTAAGGAATATGAGAGCACCAATTATGAAGGGTAGGATGAAGAATATCGAGTCAATAAAGAGTCAAATTTTCCACTTATCCTAATCGTAAGGATTATGACAGCACCACTGATGAAGGGGAGGTTGAATAATTTTACTATAAATAGAGAGTCAAACTTTCCACTTAGTCCTAATCCTAAGGATTATGAGAGAACCACTGATGAAGGGGAGGATGAATAATTTCTTACAAATGATAATTTGATATGAATAGAGTCAAATTTTCCACTTGGTCCTAATTCTAAGGATTATGAGACCACCACTAACGAATGGTAGGATGAAGAATTTCCTCTAAATGATAATTTTAGAGACACGAATGTGGATAATCCATTTTCTATGAGTCATGATTTCAAAGGTGCTCATGGTGATGATGGATTTCCTCTAAGCGAAGATTTTAGAAGTAGAGATGAGGATGGTGAAGGATTTTCTCCAAGTAGTGATTTGAAAGGAAAAAATGATGATGATGAAATTCCTCCAACCAAGGATTTAAAAATCACAAATGAAGATGGTGCATAATTACATCTGAGTTAGGATTTCAAAAGCACAAATGATGGTAGTGAAGAATTTCTTGCAAGTGAGGATGGTAATTAATATTTTCTAAGCAATTATGGTGATGAATTTTTGAACTATGTTCAAAATTATCATAGTGAGGATAATATTCCTCCTAATGATGATGAAAATGCTTATAGAGAGGACAATGAAATGATGGGGATGATGCAAGCAAATATTGTATCTAGCAGTAGGAGTAAACATTTTCATATCAATCCAAGACATTCTAGTTATACAAGGGATATGACAAAATATCTCATAAGAAGAAGCTCTATCAGTGATTTGATTTCAAGTGAATGTTTTCAAACGTATTGCTTGAAACATATGGATTTCAAGTTTTCATTGGAGAAAAGGAAGAGATATTTGTCAATGAATAAAAGCACGTAAAATTCATATTTACTAGGGTGCATGCAATCTACATTTGTAGGTTATTATTATCATATTGAGAATTTATTTCTCTATAAAAATGCTTGCAAAATGTTTCATTCAATTGGTAATTTTCTTCTGTCAAGAATCCAAGAAATATTGGAAAAAGATCCCACATTTTATTCAAAAGTATGCCATAGACAAGAGATTGGGCCATTAGCAAATACTACAATGTCATGGATGCAAGAATTATTTTCAAAGCATGGACACCGTATCCCAAATAAAGACACAATACACATTAAAGATAATTTCTCAAGATGAGACATCTACAACTTATACAAAGAATATGTAGAAGGTGAAAAAGGTGTTGAAGGAGGTGGTAATTTTATTACATATTCATATTTTATGAGGATATGGAGGAACATATTCAACTATTTCTATATTCCTAAGAATACAAGGATGGGATTTTGTAGTACATGTGTTTCTCTCAAATAAAAAAGGGATTGATTTCAAGTGGCAGAAAGAGCTATGCATTCATAACATTATTTTTAAAAATTGATAGTTATAAACTATGAAAATGTAATTATTAATAGGATTATTTTATGTTATGTGTATATTCTATTGTTAAAGCACTTCAAGGGCATCACAATCAACAAACAAGTGATAGGGAAAATTTGCATAATCATCAAAAGAAGTGATATGATAATCCAAATAAATATTTGGGTTTGATAACTAATGGTATGGACTAGAAGAAAACACTTCTACCACATTTTTTCCACACACGAAAAAATTTATAGGAGGAAACTTTTATTCAGTTTCACTTGTTGGTTGTATGATCTTTAATGGGAAAATGTGGCCAAGGGTTTACTTTAGGACTCCAAATATTCAGAATGATGACAATATGACCATAACCATAATTCATGATGTGCTTTCTCATTGGTCTGGTAATATTATCGAAGTTTTGTATCTGTAATTAGACAACACTAGTCGTGAAAACATTTTTTTTCTTTGGATATCTAAACATGCTTTGAATTGAGAAATTTTCAAAAGGTAGAGGTTAGTTTCCTTCTTTTTGGGCACACTCATGACCATATTGATCATATTCTTAGTCATTTTTCACTAACATTGGGGAGGAAGGATGTTGGGAGTCGGCCATCATTAATTGAATGTATTAAGAAATAATACATTCCATAGCTTGATTTTCAAGTGCTGGAAGAAACTATTGACATGCAAAGGTTTATTATGGTATCAAATGGTGAGGAGAAGTGCATTGAACAACTTAATGACAATAGCTTCCAATATCAATTTCTTATCAAAAAAGTTGACGGGAAAGAACTTGTATGGGGTAAGAAGTATTCAACTGTTGCAAAATGGGGGTTGTCATGAGGTTTAGCATTTTTGAAGTACATTCTAGATCATCCAATATTTGTATCAAATATATTTCTACTACAAGCAGTTGCTGAAATCCATAATGCACGAAGCCATAAGACATATATAAATTATTTTGAATGCTTGGAATAAATTAAAAATCTATTACAAATACATATGAGTACTTTCATGTTGTTGATTCAATTTGGTGGGAGTATTTTTTCAATAATCAAAGTGATATCATTTCAATATCAATAAATCAAGATATACTTTTGAAGACTCCATTTGCTTAGCCACAAAATATGCCAAATGAACATGAGGAAAGAAACATTATTGAACAGTAAAAATTTCAAAGTATAATTAATTCATCCCTGGTAGAGGAAAGAGAAATGTATATTGGTTTTAGATGATCACATGCACATTGTGAAGCCATGGAAGACCTTTACAGGGACTTTGTATAGGATGTTAAAGAGGGTTGCATGATTGCATTGTTAGTAGATGACGATCCACATGACTATCCATTATGGGTTTCTAAGGTTATAAAGGTCATTAAATAAAATGAAGATCTTACAACTGTTGAAGTACATTGGTATGCCACACATACACACCCATTCAATGGTGTGTATAAGCCAAAGATGGTAGTTGATAAACAAATTGGTATAAAGAGAAAAATAAAGGGTACACATATAAATTGTCATCGCATAGACCTCTTGAAATTGGAGGATGTTGACATACTTGTTTATGAATTCAATTTAACAAAGAGATGAACTCTTTATTTAAGGACCCTAGATATTCTAAAGAGGTTTCTACTAGAAGAAACAATGTTAAGACGGGAGGCTCCTAAGCTTAGTCATAGATCTAGAAGGCTTTTGAAACCTGAAATGGTGGCAGGCATGTTGACTCAGATGGGGCACTAGTTGACGAAAGAGAAGAATATGGGTCATCCTCATCTGCATCTAGTCATTCATTTGAAGGTGTTGTAGATTCTAATGATGTGCTAACACTTATGAGTGATTTTGCATAATTTTCTAATACCTTTTATGTAAATGATGTTTACATGGTAACTTGAAATAAATATTTTAACTTCCATATCTTACATGAAGTTATGAGTCATTTCTATGTTTGTTGGATTATATGTTTAAATTATGGAGAATTCATTCTCTTAGAATATCCACAATGCAACAATAATTTAGAGAAATAATTAATGTTTCATTCAATCTATTAGTATTACTATTTTGATTAAAAGTAATTTTTTTTTAGAAATTAATGTTCAATTTTTAAATTAAACAATCATATTGGCATGATATTATTTATTGTTATCATTGGATGTACCATAGTTAAGAAAAATGTTGCAATTTTAATGCCTCATTAAAAGGAGATACTTCCTTATGATGGTTGATTTTTTGGTTTTTGTTGCAATGAGATAAGTTGTCGTAGGCTAAGATTTGAAAAGTGTTATACTTTTAGCCTTTAAAAAAGAAATTCCTCTTGGTATAATGAATCTTTCATTCAAGTGTTTATTTTGAAAGTTTTTTTAGCCCTATAATGTTTCCATAATGCTATGGTTGACATAGGTTGAAAACTTAAGGTTTTACATAGTCATGATCTTTGGTTTTAATTCCATGGTTGAAAATTGTGAAAATTTTAAGTTTTTTTTGAGTTATGATATTTTATCTTTAATACTATGGTTGAAAACAGTTATAAGTATTTTATCTTTAACACCATGGCTGAAAATTGTTAGAATTTTAAGGATTTTTAGAGACGTGATATTTTATCTTTAAGCCATGCCTGAAAATTGTTGGAATTTTAAGGTTTTCTGGAGTCATGATATTTTATCTTCAATGCCAATGTTAAAAGATTTTAAAAATTTACCTCAAAAGAAAATGGTTGATGCAACATCAACACTTTTCATTTTTAGGGTGTTTTTTGGCTCAAACAAAAATACTTTTTTACTACCATTTTTAGAAAATGTTGAAAATTTACCCTAAAAAATGTTAATGTAACATCAACGCTTTTCATTTTCGAGTTGTTTTTTCATGTTTTTTGGAGGATTTTTTGTTAGAGTTCTCGTTTTGAGTTTACAATTTTCATTTGATCAACAACTTTTTTCTCCTCCCTTATTTTGATTTTTCTTTCTTTTTACTAAATTTTTTTAAAATGAAAATTTCTTTTGGGCTTAAATTTTCTTTATAATTTAATTTAATTCGACATTATCATGCTATATATTACTTATCTTGTTTATCTTGTTCATTGTATACCTATATATTACTTAAGTTATTTATCTTATTCAATGTTTACCTATCCCTTTGCCTTATTCTCGTATTTTTTCACTACCACTTTTAGAAAATGTTGAAAATTTACCCTAAAAAATGTTAATGTAACATCAACACTTTTCATTTTCGAGTTGTTTTTTCATGTTTTTTGGAGGATTTTTGGTTAGAGTTCTCATTTTGAGTTCACAATTTTCATTTGATCAGCAACTTTTTCTCCTCCCTTATTTTGATTTTTCGTTCTTTTTACTAAATTGTTTTGAAATGAAAATTTCTTTTGGGCTTAAATTTTCTTTATAATTTAATTTAATTCGACATTATCATGCTATATATTACTTATCTTGATTATCTTGTTCAATGTATACCTATATTACTTAACTTATTTATCTTATTCAATGTTTACCTATCCCTTTGTCTTATTCTTGTATCCATTGACATTTAATTAACCTGTCCTATCTAATCTCTTTTCTCTTCTAATTTTTATTTTATTTTTAATTTAATCCCTCATCCTTTATTCTTAGAAACAATATATTTATAATTATTATTAATATTACTTATTTATTTTTATTTATTTATATATAGTTAATTTATATGTAGTTATGATTATTAATTTATATCCCACTTTTATTCATTTATTACCTAAATTTAAATTCACTCAAAATCTTGCTATCTTTTTTTTTCTTTTCGTTAGTAGGATCTTTATGGCTCATGTTCACGTTCATCTAGTTTTATTTATCTTTGGTTTCTCTTTTCTTATCTTTCAACTAAACTCAACTCTATATATATCTTGATAGTGAGTGAAGTATTCACCAAAAAAACACTAAATTTTTCATCAACAACATAAAATGTTACTCCAAAAAGAAGTATGAATAAAACCCAATAAAAAGAATTTTAGTTTAATAACTTTATATAATATTATAATATTATTATATTATATATATATATATATATTATATATAATATAAAGATATTATATATATATATATATATATATATATATATATTATATATATATGTATCATTAACATATTACTAAAGTGACAATCGACTTGACTGCAGAATAATTTGAGTTGTCAGAAGCTGTATGAATGGCTATGCCAAGTATGAATATTGGATATCATATATGATATATAACCATAGTCCCTAATCCTCTCACACCATTTCACAAAAGTGAAATGATCGGATAATAACTCGTATGAAGGATTGGAATAAATGGAACAAATTTTAACTGTTGTTTGTAATATACTTGGGCCACACGGGTGATTTAGCTAACCAACTTGCATCTCCTCCCAAATAGCTATGCCAAGATATAGTTGAATCATTAATGAGTAGGTGATAGGCTAGTTGATAATATTGTTACATCAATATACAATATTTCAAAACCTGCATGATAGATATGTGCTTCAGTTTTTTGTAAGGCTAAAATATCGATCTAATGTCGTAACAGTGACCTGATGATTAAATCTCATGGTTAGATGTATTGCAAATTTTAGAATTGTAATAGTCATTCCAAACACTAAGGAGGCACCATCTTGGCCCCAATCTCAATTGTTGAACATAATCAGAGTAGCATGATAAGATGCTATAATTACTAGGGCCTCCCGCACCAAATTTTAAAAAACTATTCATAGTCAGGGTGAATAGGACTAAGGATACTTGATGAACGAAGACATCACCGATAAAAAATAACATAATGATGAGGAATTCTTAAGTTGATTGTAGATTCTAGAATCTGAAGAGAGCTCAAACAATTGACCTTTTTCTTGATGGTCAGATTTTTGGATATTTTCAAAATCTGAATGATGAGTTTTAAAGGATTCATAGAGATATGGAAGACTGGAATGATTGAAGAATAGTTCAATATTACAATGAATCTTGATGGAATTATCACAGTAATAAAAAGGTTAATAGTCTATAAAGGCATATTTACCATATACTTCAATTATTTTTCATAGTTGGTTGCCTTACCCT
The DNA here is from genome assembly GCA_000404065.3 of Pinus taeda. NCBI lineage: Eukaryota > Viridiplantae > Streptophyta > Pinopsida > Pinales > Pinaceae > Pinus > Pinus taeda. Next base: position 188,093 of record APFE030765158.1, read on the forward strand.
TTCGACTGGATATGTAAGTTGATTTTCATGAGTTGACTCTATTATCAGTGTTAGGATGTGATACCAGAATTAGTCATTGTAAACCCTATTGCACAAAGAAAAGGGTGTTGCAGAGACATAGAGTTCTTTGTCTTCAAGGTAATTATCCAAGTACGTGAGGATGAAGTGTGTAATTTGATCGGAAGGTTTAGGGTTGATGAAGGACCAAGTTATACAACTACATTATTCATCTTTCAAGTTGACTAATGGAATTGCAAGGTAGATACCAGGGTTCTATGATCCAGTTGAATCATATAGATAATATGGAAGAATTGATGTCAAAAGGATAATGGTTCCTTAGTCGTGCCATGATATGAATTTCATTAAGAAGCTATGGCTAAGTTGAAACTTATGTATTCTTATGAGAAGGAAAGATGTAATAATTTGAAACCATGATGCTATTTCAAGTATGGACAATTATGGGAAGGTTTAAAAAGTGAGAGTAAACTGTCATTGATAACATATTATATCCACGTTCTCACAACAGTTGTAACTCCACAAAATTAAAAAATAGAGAGAAAGCAAAGAGATCCATTAAACAAAACACCAAACATAGTATGTCTTATTGATCTCATGGACATTACATATATAGGAATACATGATCTTTCTAGATCTGAGAATGGTGGATCTAGATTACTAAAAATAACTAGTACACCTATTAACCTAGGAACTCACACAATACAACTCACGAAAACTTGGAAGACATGGAAGCATTACTTCCAACACCCTCCCTTAATGCTTACACGTATAAAATATAAAAAACCCATATTATAAAAATAAATAAATATTTTTCAGATTTGTCTGATCGGGTCATCATCAGCACCCACATCCACTCTAGAATCTTGCAAACATTGCTCTTTCACCACCACATCTTCGAGCTGTCACTTGACCTCCATTGAAAATGTAACCGCCGCTAACCATCATTGATGAGCTTTGTAGAATTGATTCTTCTCAACCTCCCTGAGCACAATGGGTCATTCTCCATAGTGAACCATCCTATGGAACTGCCACCATCTATGAATCAACGACCCTCCATAGCCTTCATCAGTTGTCTAGGATAGCATTCTTGATACAGAATGTCTTTAGTAGACAATTCTACAACTTGACCTTATAAAATAACCTGTATTGATGCTCTTGGAGCATGACGGGTCACATTAGCTTCACATTATTAAGAACTACATGTGACTAATGCTCCCGGAGCATGATGAGTCACATTAATCTATTGAATAATTAGCATTTCCCTTGTGGTTCTACTTCATTTGAATTTCACACTACACTTGAACAATAACATAGTACAGCCTAATAAAACAACACCATAAAAATTTCTACCATATATATATTATATTATGTTATATATATATATTTGTAGAATTTTTTTGGTGTGTTTTATATATATAACAACGCCACCATCTTTAAAAGAGATCATCCCATGAGAAACTTTGAATATAGAGTTGACCAACAAAACCTTTACCACATTGGATCTGGTAGCTACTTGATTTTAACATGGTAAGTGAAATCCACATACTTCCGTTTTTCTTAAATCGACACTCCATCAATTTATTATACCCAAATCCTTCCACAAGCCAAAAACAATTCACGTTAAATTTCTTGACTTTAAAAGGATGAAGACTTTCTCCATGTGAAAATCAACTTCCAACAAATAAGCAAACTTTTTTTCAACGTGAAGGGTTCCAAAAATGAATGAACTTCTAAATTAATTTTGAGTCCATATTCCTCTTCACTAGCCTTTGGCCCTCCGAACTACAATGAACAACTATGGTTCACTGACTTGAATATTTTGAAGTGAACTTTTTAAAATCAATTTCTTTTTATTTAAAGTCCACCATATTTAGATTAGTTTCATGTAGCTAAATTACCGAGAGAGCACCAGAAAACACCAAACAGACTGAGGCAAAACTAATGCTTTCGATTTATGTAAATCTCAATCACCTTTTCAGATTACAAATATGTAAGAATGAAGACACGGTGAATCAAGATGGAAAGGTACACAGGTCAACATCACTGGGTAGAAAAGGTTAATAAATAGGGCAGTGACTCAGCACAGCGAACAAAAATCATAATTTCGGACTTTCACATCGCCAGATTTGAAATAATCTTCCACATTCTTCCTTTCAAAATAGGATGCACAACTTTTACACACTCCCTGTGCGACATGCAATGATAGGAAGTGCTTTGTAGATCCTTGGAGTTGTATATCTCCTAAAGAAGATGGAGCAAAACTCTAGTTTTAGATCTCTTAAAGAAGATGGAGCAAAACTCTTGCTTAAGATCAAATCTAGATCTAGTAAACCACACTCACAGATAGATCTAAACAAAAAGAAATAAAGCGTATAACAAAAATCAAATTTCACACACTTATGTGAATCTATCTATGTACAAAAATAATAACAATCAAGGCTCTCTCACATCTTCGTGGCTTTCCCGTGAGGGAATCAAGAAAGATCTAGCTCTGATACCAAATTAGAAAATAGAGAGAAAGCAAAGAGATCCATTAAAAACAACACCAAACATAGTATGTCTTATTGATCTCAAGGACATTACATATATAGGAATACATGATCTTTCTAGATCCCATAATGGTGGATAGATAGTACACCTATTATATTGGCACGATGTATATCAATACATATTCCTATTCCTAAAGGCAAGTTTACAATGAGATTGATATGGATATACACACCTACACTTATATCTATATCTGGATTATCTATGATGGGCTTACAATAATATGTAAGTACCATGTGATACATCAAATCGTGAAAATGATATCATACAAAGTCTCTTTATTCATTCAAATAAAATGAATCTCACTTAACTTATTCCTGCAACCACTAAAATGTCATTAGAATTTTAAAAGAGTATATTAATGGTAAATTAAAATTTTCAACATCATATGTACTAAAATAACCAAACTAGAATCATTGCCTCATCATGCTCATGTGCACTAAGGTGGTTTTTTGTCACACTTACACAATTATTAGTAACATATGATCACAATGATAATTGATGATAATTCATCAAAATATATGCATGAACTATTAAGCCAAAGCTAGAACTCTTGCCAAACCCCCCCCAAAAACATGAAAAAACAACCTGAAAATGAAAAGTGTTGATGTTGCATCAAGACTTTTTTTGGGGGGAGGAGGGTGGGTGGATTTTCAACATTTTTTAGCAATGATGTTAAAGGTAAAATATCATGAATTCGAAAAACTCTAAAATTTCAATCATTTTCAGGCATGAAATTAAATATAAAATATCATAAAATATCATGTCTCTGAAAAGCCTTAAAATTCCAACAATTTTAGGTCATGAAGTTAAAGATAAAATACTTATAACTCTTTTCAACCATAACATTAAAGATAAAATAACATGACTTAGAAAATCCTAAAATTTTGACAAATTTTCAATCATGGAATTAAAACCAAATATCATGTAAAATTCCTCCATTAGTATAGTACCATTTTGATTTGACTGGATCTATACTGAATAAAATGGCCGGAAAGCCATGAGGAAAAATATTGGAATAAATATGTAAAGGAATGTTTATTAATAAATAAATGAGATGTATGTACTTGAGAATGAGACACCTAGAAATGAGATGCTTGCCATGCCTTCATGATAAGAATTCTAGATGAACTTCTAGATAAGATTAATGGATGGGAGAGAAATATCCATTAATTTTTTGAGTTGGAGAAAGATGATAAAGGTGGAAAATCATAAGATTTCTGTGGGAGAGAAAAGAAGACTTTTATGGAAAATCCTAGGCAAGTAGATAAGGAAAGGTCCACAAAGTGGGATGCCGCTAATGAAAACCATATCAAGAAGGAAAGATATTAAATACCTATTGAAGGCATCAACAAGGAGAGGATTCAGTGGGGAAATTGATCTCAGCTCGAGGGAATTAGAAGATCAATTCATGGTTGGGAGGATAGTGTTTCATCTCAAGTGTAGTTCCAGCATCCATATAGGTTAGGCAAACTATTTAAATTTATTTAGGTTTGGTATAGGGTATGAGCTATTAGTCTTTACTTTGAATCAAGCTTGTTTATTACATGCATTCAAATTTCAAGAAACAAAGTATGTATATAAATCTTGATTTGGTAGAGAATAAACTGGAAATTTAGAGCTTAGAATTAGAGAAATTATTGTTGGATCGTGGCGGTATTATGCTATGTACTTCGAAGAGTTAGAAAAAAAAAAAAATTGTGTATAGTGAAGAATGGTGAATGATCTAAACCTATTAGTAGAAAGTCTTTAAACCTAGTGTATAGAATGATGATCTCTTCAATTAATGTCCACAATGATCACTGGAAAAGAATGAAAATGGTTGCGAAATGAATTTAAAAAGAAGTGCACTGTGAGTTTAAATTGCTACTTGGGGTTCTACTATTTTTATATATTTATGTTTAATTTTGTAATTCAGTGTTGAATCTTTATACGTCCGTAAGGAAAATATTTATTATAATACGTGGAAATTATATATAAATTAGGATGGATGGAAGGAATCCAGATTATAATTACCCTAGCTATCAGCTCGACAACCATTATAGCATTGGGTTGGATTGAGTGAATGTGGGGAAGATGAAATTTGAAAATATGTCTAATAAGAAAACAAATATATCAT
>APFE030765158.1:192786-205104 GCA_000404065.3 Pinus taeda
AAATTGTTGTGTATCGTTACTTACTTAATTAATTACACATTTGATCATAGTAATTAAAATACCTATTTGATTAATAATAATAATAATTTAACTTAGATGGAAAATTGGCACACAAGTAATTTATTGATGGACAAACTACTCTTGGTGATTTAAGTATTAAAGTTTTCCAAGGTTTACATACATTTAACCTAAAACATAGTGTAAACTATTCTAAACATAGTTTTTTCTCTTCTCCCAACATATTTTCTAGTCATTTTTGCCTGAAATCCACCACAAATATGTTGCAATGGTATGTTTGAGTTACATTGTGTGCACAATCCAAAATCACCAAGGGCTTTCGAGGGTGATGAATCTGTTTATGCATTCAAAAAAACAATTCAAGCAATAAAAAATTGCAATTTCACCCAGAATTGTGTTGCTCGCAAAAATCTTTGAACATCTAATATATTGATGGTTTACTTTGTAGATCAATAACCCTGATGTTATCCATAATTCTTACTAACGTATTAGTTGTATTGGTTAAGGACGTTGTTGTCACTTTCAGTGTGGTTGACTTTGTTACCCATGGTTGACTATGGTGGACTACAATTAAAATATTTAATAATATCATTACTCTACGGTTGGTGTTATGTCAAATGCAAAATATTGTTATTAGAAAATTGATGTTGCGTTGTCTTCTTCATTAAAGGTTATGTATCACTTCATGTTGCAATTTTCTATAAGGGTTATGTTACATTAAGATGTTTTACGATGATTATGTGCACTTATAGAATTATTTATGGAAGACCTAATTAATGAGTTCGATGACTAACAAACACAAATTATAAATAATAAAGTTATAAATTTATTAATTATCCATTAAACTATTTGTGAAATATTGATTATTTATTAGTTATATTGTTATCCACAAAATTGTACATCAATTTATCTAAACATAAAAGTTAATTATACATTTAATCATAGTAATTAAAAATTTGATTTGGTTAATAATAATAATGATGATGATGTTTTAAGTTAGATGACAGATTGGCACACAAGCAATTTATCGATGGGGAAGCTACTTTTAATGATTTGACTACTATAGTTTTCCAAGGTTTACATACATTTGACCTAAAACATAGTGTAAACTATTCTACCTGTTTTCTTTGGACTCCTAACATCTCTTCTTGTCAATTTTGCTTGAAATTGAGCACAGATTTGTTGCAATGGTATGTTTTAGTTACCTCGTGTGTACAACACAAAATACCTAAGGGATCTTCAGGGATTTGAATCCATTTATGCATTCGAAAAAGCAATTTAAGCAATGAAAAATTGCAATCTCACAAGGAATTGTATCTTTGAGTTTTAGTGAAAAAGGAAATTCCATTGAACATTTACAATATCGATGGTTTATTATGATTATCAATAATAGATATGTTATCGATAATTGTTATTAACATATTAGATGTACTGGTTAAGGTTTTGTCACATTTAGTCTGGTTGACTTTTGTTACCCATGGTTGACTATGGTGGACTGTGTCACATGCCAAATATTGTTATTAGAAAAGTTATGTTGCATTACATTATGATGTTTGCCAATGGTTATGTGTCATCGTAATATTGATCTTTGCTCATTTACATTGGACTGCAATGTTCCTCTACGATTATATCACATTGTGATGTTTATCAATGGTTGTGCCATAATACTATGATATTGTTCAAATTCTATGCTGCATTATAGGGTTCCTCAAAGGTTTTAAATAATTCTAACAATTGATTTGTAACGCAAGTATGAAATGGTGCATTGCAACACACTATCTATGTCCATTATTAACTGTTTACTATGGTTGACTTTTTTTTCCATCGATTGGTTGAGACTGACATCAACTAACTATTGTTAAGTGTGGAAAATTTTGGTTGAATTTTGTTGAGTGTGGTTAAATGTGGCTTTCTATCACTGACCACAATGGATTACGGTTAACTGTCATCGATTTTATTTATGCCACATTTTGTTATTCATCTTGGATTAATTATACTTAATTTTTATGTTCTTGAATGGTTATGCTGCAATGTGGCATTTATATTTTAAGTTTTATTCTATATTAGGTTTGGTTGTCTCTTGTATTGTTAAGAATTATAGTCCCATAATGCAATATGAGGTCATAAATTTAGGGACTGAAGGGGATTCTAAAACTATAATTTTGGGAATGGGATATAATCCAATGGAATCATTGTCATTCATCCACTTATTCAAAGATTAAAATAATATCATTGCATGGACTTATCAAGGTTTTAAAAACTTTTAATTTCATCATGAAGTTGAATTAACATTTTTTGAACAGTGGTTTGCAATGCCTAAGTATAATAAAAATGAATGTGGCTATGGGAAATCTACCATAACTAGATTAGTAGATGAAATGGGAAAGATAAAGGAATCCATTATAGTTTTTGAAATTATTACAATAGTAAGAAAGAAGGTAAAAGAGAACACATATGAAGTTTTTGATCTTACAAAGGTTGCTGAAAAAGTTTAGTCAGCAATAACTGAGGTAGAAGCGAAAGCAAAGGAATAATGAGATGAAGGAGACACTGAAGCAGACGACATGTTCAAGATGGAGACAAAAGTAAAGGTGAAGCTGCAAAAACAAGAAAAATCATCCACAACATAGAATTCGTATCAAAAGGAAGAAAAATATTATACAAAAAAGAGGATAGGACAACCCCACAGGAGCGTGCAGAAGTAAAACATCCTTTTGGCTTAATCTCAATTATTGTAAGCCTAACTGAGACATAGCGGTCATAATTAAGTGCGAGTGTTGGAGATAATTACTCCAAGTTACATCGAATTAGCATGGAGTTTCAGATAGTTTACAATAATCTAAATTTAAGAAGCACGAGTCATGCTAGAGTTCTAATCTAGAAGGTACAACTCATGCGTGTGTGAACTAATATTTTGAAAAGAATTAATAGGTGGAAGGCAGAGACGAGAATAAACATAGAGAACAGAAGGCGAGCAAAGTTTTTCCTCACATTTCTAAGTAATAGTTAAATATTTTACAATTGAACTAAGACTAGCTACGATAGTGATCTCGAAACTAAGTGATGATTGGAGTTACTTCTTGCAACACTCCCCCTTAATTAAAACCACAAAAATTTAGACTAAGATGCCTACTAGTCTAAGTCTCATATAGACTCACAATGACTCAAAAATATTGACATCATCTCTTGAGAAGGATTTCTTTTCCCTTTTCTTTTCTTCCAGATCCTATATGCTCTGAATTGCTTCAACTTTCCCCTTTTGTTGTAGGTTGAAAATTTCAGTTTCTTCATTTGCTGGTGCATATGTTCCATTGCTTTAATATAGAAAAATACTTTGGGTTGTCCATGCATTTCCAATTCTTCTTAAAAACTATGCTTGCATGTAGACTGTTGCCACATGTCACTTTCTATTGTTTTATGTTCATCATCAATCCTTTGATTATCAATTTGCTGCAAGATAAGTCGATAATAAAATTTCGTCTCCTTTGTACTCCAATATATGAGATTTTCATTGACCTTTTCATTTTCTACATCGTCCAGCTATTATTCATTGTTCTAACTTCTTTGCGAAATTTGTTGAAGCATGGCATTTCAAGCCACTCTTCAAGGAACTTCAATTCTTCTTCTAGTTTTGTTGCTTATTCTTTGTTTCTGCTAACTTCTCCACACTCAAAATCAAAGCTAAATTTTTTATGGAAAATCACATGTAGAACCATATTCATCCTATTCCCTTTTCTTTGAAATGATATCTTTCTCATCAACAATTTTAATTGTTGGATCCACCAGATCATTTATTGCTTCAATATAAGGTTCACTCTCCTTAGTAAGATATGTTGCTGGATTCACTGAACGGTCGTCCACTTGTGTTTAAGCATAGTGGGATTCATCAGCATCTATGTGCTCTTTCTTTGGTTCCTATGTAGATTCTTCACAATCGTCCTCCCCCCGTGGCAAGGAAAAGTGGGATTCATGAGACTCTTTGCATTTGGGTAGATATGTTGCAATGGTGAGCCATTACATTTATTTTTTTTAATTTCTGCTCGATTCTCTTTCTCCTGGGCTGCCACTTTACTCCCATCACTGAGATCTCATTCTATGCACCTTTTCTATCAATAAACACAAGTGAAATGATGTTGCTAATGAGCTTCATGCAACCTCGCGCTCTCAAAACTCAAATGTTTCTCTCAAGGTGCCTTACACAGCATGGTGCTCTGATCACCTAGCAGGTCATTGGAATTAGATTCTCCAACTCTCCCCCTTAATTACAACCACAAAAACTAAAACTAAGATGCGTGATGGTCTAAGTCTCAGCTAGGCTTACAATTTAAAAAAAAATAACATAAGTTGAATTTCCTTTTGTTTTTCTTTTCTTCCATATCCCATATCCTCTAAATAGCTTCAGTTTTGTCTTTCCATTATTGGTTTCAAAATTTAGTTTCTTCATTTGCTGGTGCAACTCTTCCATTGTTCCGGGCTTTCTAAGCATGTCCTCGATTTCTTAAAGAATAAGCATATACGTGGACTTCCGCCACATGTCATTTTATGTTTTTTGATTTTGATCGTCAATATTCTGCTTCAACATAAGCTTATAATAAAAATTTATCTCTTTAGGACTCCACTTCGTGAAAATATCATTAATGTTTTCATCATCCACGTTGTCTTCAAAATTCATTTTTGCAACTACAGTGCAGACATTATCAAGACATGGTGTTGCAAGCCATGTTCCGTGAACCCTAATTCATATTCAAATGTTGTTGCTCCTTAATGTTTGCTGCTAACATCTGCAGATTCAAATCAAGGTGAAGTTTAAAAATATTTGCAGAACCAATTCTTTCTACATTGCAATGAGAGATTTCTCTTCTCGCGCTTTGTTCTTTGCATTTGTCGCTTCCACTTGTTTGCTAACTGCTGCTGCTTCAAAGAGGTTTTCTTCCACTTAATTTTCAGAGATGAGTGGGTTTCTCTCGCCAAATAAGAGTTTATCAACAAGATGTCGTCATTGCACCATATGCAACAATTCATAATTAACCAACTGGTCTTCATGAAACTTAATATGAGTAAATTGAATTGTTGGATTCACCATAATGCTCGATGCTTCAATGGCGGTTTCATTTTCATCAACAAGCATTGTTGTTAGATTTGACAAATTCTCATCCACTTGTGGTTGTGCACACTGGGATTCAAGATCATCAGTGCGCTCTTTATCTTTTTTTTTTGCGATTTTTTCATAGTCGCAATCCACGTGTGGTTGAGGGGTATCCTTATCTTGATCGTTGGTTGAGGGGTACCCTTCTCTCGATCGTTGATTCACCGAATATCTGGAAATCATATGGACCTGGGCGCGGTCAATTATTTGACCATGCCCATGTTCGTTTGATTGCCAAATATTCGGCGAATCAATAATCGAGATGATTCAGGGGTGGTTGAGCATAGTGGGATTCACCAAAATCTCCGTCTTACACTTGATTACTCCTTGATATACCAAAATTCTTCTCAAGGGTCTCCCAAGCCTACTTGGTTGAGTTTTGCCTACACACTTCCAAATCTTTTAAACATTCCTCAAACTCCTCTTGTTGTTCCTTTGACTTTCCTAGCCTCTTGGCTTTTCCCATTTTTTGAGCGGTTGTTGATTGCGGCTCCAAAATCAAATCGACATGTAGACATCGTAGCTAACTGCAATAAAAACGCCTGTATGGCAGCTTCTATGTTACTTGGCTTCCACAAAAAATGAGTGTACAAATGCTCTAGAAAACAATACTTGTAAGAAAACAATACTTGGCTTCCACAAAAAACGAGTCTACAAATGCTCTAAAAAACAATACTCGTACAAAAAAACTTTCACAAATCCCTCTTCCATTTGTTTCTATTAAAAAAAATATTTTAATGCTCATAACTCATTTAACAACGCCATCCTCCTTTTTATAATAGACCTATTTTTAGCTTTGATTATCTGCTTTCTCTTTTTTTTTTTTAATCCCTTTTTTAAAAACTATATAGAAAGCCCTTTTTACTAAACATTCCTCCTTTCTGTGAAAAAGAACTTAGCGTACATAGGCATAAGGTCAAAACACACATATTCCTAAATATTTTTCACGTGAGAGAAATGATCAATGGACAGAAATGGAAGGTTCACCCTAAGAAGGTCTCGTTGACTTTTCCTTCATAGTGCTTCGGATTTGCGCGCGCTTTGTGCCTAGACCTCCCAATCAAATTCCCTGCCATCAACTTGTCATCAGCTACCCTTACGCTGGCCTTTTGTACCTTTTGGAAATTTATGGGGCTAACACATCTAGTGCTGCCACAAGGTGAGTTTTACCAACTGGTGCGATTAATTTCCTCTCAACACACTTTTCGACAGAGGATGGACGTGGCGCATCAAGTTTTACCAACTGGTGCGATTAATTTCCTCTAGGCGCACTTTGCGACAGAGGATGGACGTGACGCATCGCTGTTTTTTGTAGTTACCCTTGTCCATGGTATCGTCAACTTTTTTTAATAAAATTAAATGGCTTGTAGCGATTCTGAGGTGTGAGGTGTGTTAGTGTGGCTCCCCATCATGAAGTCTTCCAAAAGAAACATTCAGACTCTCTCTTTGCGCGGAACACAACAATCCCTCTCCTGGTCTTTCAATGACTTCGCAGCCTTCTTTCTTGGAGCAATAATCGTGGCTTTTTCTAACACTAAGGCTTCACTTGCAGCCTCATTGGATTCTTGATTTGTGATGCTCTAAAAAAGAATGGAGTGAAGCCTAAATTTTCATTATTCAATAAGAATTAAATAGATTACATAGAAAACATCATTATAATTAATGACTGGAGCGAAACTCTACACTAAACTCAACTCTATTAAACTCAAATAGACTACCACACACAAATAATGGTGTTAAAAAGCACTGATAGATAATATTTACACAAAGGGACCAAAAACCCAGAACAGGTATATGACATTCTAGAGATTATTACCCAGCGTTCGTTCTTATGAGTTTCTATACCATCGCCTTTTGCTAAAATCTCTTGGTGGATTGATCAACCTATGACTCTCCTGGGTCGAATGATTTCCCGCTCTCCTTGTGGGCGTGGATTGATCCATACTTAGGCTAACGCTTCACAAATGGCGAGAAAAGGGTTGTTCTAAGGTTTGGCGCAAGGAAGGTTAGTGTAAGGTTAGGCGGAGGCCCTTGTTTAGCGTATGGATGCAGGGAGGCTCCTTGGAAATCCCTAATAATAACGCTCTAATGAGCTGGAAATGCACAGAGAACTTTCTCCAATTCATCTATGCCCAAGTCTCTTGTCCATGTTCTTTCTCCGTTGGGATAGTGATAGGGCACCCCGTTTTAATTCCTAACTCCCCCCTGTTAAAATTTTGATGTCCGATTCCAAAAATAGAGACTCTCTTTTAAAAACTCTATACTTATATAATCGAAATAATTAATTAAACCAGAGAGTCCAGTGACAAAAGACGCAGATGTTTAACCATTGATATCAAATATAATGCATGACTTGTAATGATATTACAATATAAACAAACAACCAAAAATTGCCTGCCAACAGAAAAAAGTTCAAGTTGAGAGAACAATTGTTTGTTGCGAACAGAAAAGTTGGATGGAGAGTAATATGAGGAGAATCTTTGTTTCAGATCTTGAATTTTGAACCCCAATACTGTATTTCTCTTGCTTTTTACCGACAGTGATTGCGTGACTGATTCTAAGAATCATTCCAAATCACTTGTTGAAACCGTAATTTCACCTGTTGTGCGAGAACATTAAACGGCAACAGAAAACCACTCTAGAAAACCCCCAGTTCATTTCGCACCGCTTTTCGCAAAAGGTTGTATTTGTTAGAGGGCCTCCGAACACGCCGACTAACTAACACGCGTCCTGTGTACGAACACAAAACCACCCATTCCCCGGAAACTAAACTTCGATTGGTTTGTGTGAGTTAGGTGTGCGAATTGCGTCCGATCAAGTCAACGGACATGGATCTCATTCAACCTGCCAGAATGTTATTTTTGGTTTTTACCACACGTTTCATTTAATGCATTTAATTCTTTTGTTATAGTCTTAGGTAAAGTATTTAAAGTTTTTATAGCATGTAATATTTTTAATTGTCAACCCATATGGTATGTATGCTACATAGTTTTGTGTTGGTTTTGACTTTGTATTGTCGTTGCACACGGGATGAGAAGAGAAAGTGTTCGCACCAGTGAGGGCTGAAGAACCAGAGGTTTGCAAAACAGTGCAAGGTTGAAGATTTGTAACAAAAAAGAGGGAACGCATATGTATATGAAATTTCCTTTTGTTATATGTTGACTATTGTGTGATGCAATGCATATATGTAATTTTTAAAATTGCTCAAATGAAGGGGAGCAAGAGCGAATGAAGAATGACTGTGTGAATTTTATTTTTGAGATTAAAAGTTATGTAAGAAATTTTTACAGCACATGTAAGAATTTTTATTCTACAACAGTAAATGTAAAAGATCTTTTACAGCAGTAAATGTGAATGTAGATTTTACACAATAGTGTAAAAATCATTTGTAACAGAGGCAGAGTAATTTTGTTTTTTGGTGAATCCCTCAGAGTAAGAGGAAGAAATATGTATCAGGGTTTTTATTAATGAATATAAATATTTTATTGGTGTGAAAAATCTCCGTTCTCAGAAATTTTATTTGCTTCCCAGTGCAAAAGATCCTGAGGAGAAAAACAGAGCATTGCTCTGTATTCCGTCAATTTTTGTTTGTTTTTGGGATTTTACTAGAAAAATCCCCAACAGTGGTATCAGAGCAGATCTAGGCTCTTTGAAGGTGTAAATAAGCTGAAGGAAGGTTCCTTTTGTTGCAGCAGTAAATCTTCTCCAGCAAAGTGAAGTCTTAGGCAAAAGGATTCAAGTATTCTTCAAATTTTTTTTTGTTACTGCTGAAGAAACAGTCAGTATTTTAAATATACAGTCAAGGATTTAGAAGCATAACTGAGAGTGCTAGAATGGCCAGCACCAGCACAAGCATGGGTATGTTTAATCCTCAATTCCCACAGTTCAATGGGAAAAACTATGACTATTGGGCAATAACCATGAGATCCTTGTTTGCTTGTCAAGATTTATGGCAATTAGTTCAAGATGGTTTTGAAGAACCAGCAGATGAAAATGAGTTTAATAGATTAACTCAGACAGAGAAAGATCTATTAAAGAGCAATAGGAAGAAGGATTCAAAAGCCCTTGTATTTTTGTATCAAGCAATGGACCAGAGTGTGTTTCCAAGGATAGCAGCAGCTAAGACATCCAAAGAGGCATGGAAAACTCTCAAGGCAGCCTATCAAGGCATGGAGAAAGTGAAGACAGCAAAACTACAGTTGCTGAGGAAAGATTTTGAGAATCTGAACATGAAAGAGTCAGACAGTATTGAATCATTCTTCACACATGTGATTGGTTTGGTCACACAGATGAGGACTCATGGATAAGTTCTTGAAGAAAGGAGGATTGTGGAGAAACTATTGAGGGTCCTACCCTCAAAGTTTGATGTGATTGTCACCACCATAGAAGAGACAAAGGATCTCTCAAACTTTTCAGTTGATGAACTCCATGCATCATTGATAACACATGAGAAGAGGTTGTGTAGAAATGAAAAATCATCTCTAGAGTAAGCCTTCAAGACCCAAATGTCCTTTGGAAGAGGAAGAGGTCAAGGAAGAGGAAACAAGAGAAGAAGAGGCAGAAGCCAAAACAGAGGTAGAAGGAACAGTCTAGCAAATGCTCAAGGAAGAGGCAGCAATCCGAATCAGAACCAAGGCCAAGGCAGTAGTCAACAAAGAGGACAACATCATGCTCAAGGACAAAGGTATGAAAAATCCAATGTCTAATGCTATTACTGCAAAAAATATGGGCACTATGCCAGTGAATGTAGGAAGAAGCAGCATGATATGAGTAATAGACCAAATGCCAATGTCACTAGAGAAAACATCAGTCAAGATAATTTGTTGTTAGCTTGTAACATGACTGAAACAAATAGTGAATACATATGGTTTTTAGACTCAGGTTGCAGCAACCATATGACAGGAAACATAGCCCTGTTTTCTGCTTTAGATCAAAACGTAAAATCAGAAGTTACACTTAGGACTGATAGCAAAATTTCTGTTATGGGAAAAGGAGAAGTCAAAATATTTACAAAGAAGGGTGAAAATAAAACCATAGCAGATGTCTACTATGTCCCTGGAATGAGATGTAACCTCTTGAGTATTGGACAGCTTGTCCATAAGGGGTATAATGTTTTCTTTAAGAATGATGTATGCACCATCATGGATATAGCACCCAGCAAAAGATGTATTGTTGAAGTGAAGATGACAAGGAACAGGATGTTCACTCTCAGAATAAGGGCAGATTTGAAAAACAAAGAAGTAATTGCAGCAGTTACCCAAGAGGCTTTCCAAAGCGTGCCAAAGGATGAAAATTGGTTGTGGCACTTGAGATTTGGACATCTCAACTTTGGAGGTCTTAACCTGTTGAGTAGAAAAGGAATGGTAAGAGGATTACCATTGATAGAGAAACTAGACAACCTTTGTGAAGGTTGCATATTGGGAAAACAACACAGAAAGTTTTCCATCAGGGAAAAGTATAAGGGCAAAAGCACCCTTAGATATTTTCCACTCAGATGTATGTGGACAAATGCAAACTCCATCACTAGCAGGCATCCAATATTTTCTAACTTTCATTGATGATTTTACTAGAAAAACTTGGGTATATTTCCTTAAAAACAAAAGTGAAGTGTTTGAAAAATTCCGAAATTTCAAAGCACTTGTGGAAAATCAAAGCAGGCTGCATATCAAAGTTTTGAGAACTGACAGAGGAGGCGAGTATATCTCCAAAGAATTCCTACGGTTTTGTAGAGAAAATGGAATTCATAAGCAATTCACAACTAGGTACACCCCACAGCAAAATGGAGTCGCTGAAAGGAAGAACAGGACAATCATGGATATGGCGAGGAGCATGTTGAAAGCAAAGCATTTGCCAAATGATTATTGGGCTGAAGTTGTAAATTATGCAGCGTATATTTTGAATAGGTTTCCTACAAAAGTAGTGATGAATAGAGTGCCGGAAGAAGCATGGAGTGGGAGAAATCAAGGAGTCACCCACATGAAATTTTTTGGATGTGTGGCTTATGAACACATTCCAGATCAGCTAAGGAGGAAGTTGGACAGCAAAGGGGAGAAATGTATTTTCATTGAATACAGTGAGGAATCTAAAGATTACAAGTTGTATATCCCATCTACCAAGAATTTTTTTGTGAGTAGAGATGTTCAGTTCATTGAGGAGGAAGCTTGGGATGGAAGCATAAAGAAAACAGTGAATGTTAAAAATTGTTTGTCTCATGATGAAGATGATGAGAAGATGGCTGAAATACATCCCCAAATAGCAGCGCCAACACAAGGATAGCAAGGAACACCCTTGAGGAGAAATGAAAGTGCTTCTCCAAGCACACCACAAAGTGGAAATTCAAGTGCATCTTCAAGCACTTGCACACCGAATGAAAGAGGTAAGAAATTCAGAAATTTAAGTGACATTTATGATGAAGGTATGAATTCTTTGTTTGCTTTGTATTGTCATGTTAATGAACCTATTCATTTCGAAGAAGAAATTAAAGATAAGAAATGGATAGAAGCTATGGATGAGGAGATTAATGCCATAGAAAGAAACAAGACATGGGATTTGGTTGAATTACAAAAAGGTAAGGAAGTCATTGGAGTCAAATGGGTCTATAAGACCAAGTGCAATTCTGGAGGCAAGATAGAAAGACACAAGGCAAGGCTGGTTGTCAAGGGATACAAGCAGCAGTATGGGAGAGATTATGAGGAAACTTTCGCACCAGTTGCATGAATGGAAACCGTGAGAGCAGTGTTGTCCATAGCAGCACAAAACAAGTGGAAAGTTTACCAAATGGATGTGAAGTCAGCATTCTTGAATGGAGTGTTAATGGAAGAGGTTTATATTGAGAAACCTCTAGGCTATGAGAAGAAAGGTGAAGAGCACAAAGTGTGCAAATTGAAGAAATATCTTTATGGGCTAAAGCAAGCGCCAAGAGCATGGTACAGTAGGATAGATTCCTATCTACTGGAGAATGGATTTGAAAAGTGTGAGGGAGAACCCACAGTCTACATCAAAGAAAAAGATGGTAAATTGTTAATTTTTGTGTTATATGTTGATGATGTGATTTTTATAGGTAATGATGACTACCTCATTGAAAATTTCAAAACAGTCATGAAAGAGGAATTTGAAATGACTGACATGGGTTTGCTGAGATACTTCTTAGGAAT